>BGPT01001893.1:6290-19048 GCA_003297045.1 Symbiodinium sp. clade C Y103
ATACATACATACATACATACATACATACATACATACATACATACATACATACATACATACATACATACATACATACATACATACATACAGTACATGCATACTGTAATATTTATGAACCGTTGTGCTGGGAGATGATCTGTGATGATTTTTAACTATTATCCATTCCATTTATGTATGAAACATGCCTAGATTTATTGAATCGACCTTGGATGGTTTGGGGTTGCAGCACTGCGGTCTTCCGAGGCTACTGCCAATCACGAGGTTCAAGCGTCCAGCTGATCGAAGACGATGGACAGGTGCCATGCAGGGATGGACAAAGGATGATAAGGGCATGAACATGTTTGCAGTTTGTACATGTTGGTAGCAGGACACTTTGCAAAGAAACAGCGCACTTTGCTGAGGAAAGTTTGAGTGGGTCAGGTGAAGTTACAAACGCAGAAGGAAATTCTGCAAATGCCTGCTTTCCTGGAGAGCGGTCGTATTCGTACGGATTCCCAGAATTATGGGCTGAAACATAGCCTGGTCTTCTGGTGATACCAGTTGAGTTGCGCACATTCGGTCCCATTCGAATCACTTAGGTCTCCACAAGCAATGCGGCCATTTGAAGGACAAGCAGATTGTGTGGAGTAATGGATCCATTTGGACGCGGGAAGTAACAGTGATTGATTCGATTGCGGAAAAAGAATCTGCTGAACAGGAGTTGAGCTGCCTGGCTGATGGCCATTTTGGGATCACTCATTAGCAAAGCAAGATTCACGTTGTTTCAGGGGAGAGATCAAAAGTGCACTGGAGACCCAGGGAGCCGAAATGACCCCGGAGCGAAAACACATATTCAGATACGTCCTCAATATTTTGGCATTCCCAGACCTGACTTCAAAGTAGAGTTTTAGCCGGAGATGTCCTCATCTTTTCAATGTGGTTATAATTTTTTCCTCGATTGAATAGCCAAACATTCCATTAAATTGCCATCCGATTCCTGTCTATTCTCTACTCTTAATCTTTGGCTGGTAACCGGGGTCCAATTGAAATGAGCCATTACCATGCGGGGGACCAGGTACCACAAGGCCCGGAAGAAGGCAGCCAGAGAGGTTCGTCAGAAGAAGCTTCGTGGTTGAAGCGGGGCGGGGCGGCCCTGGGGGAGTCTTAGATAGCTTATGATAGTTTGCCACGGAAAAAATCAGTGATGATCATACTGTTATTCAAATGTGCGTATGGAACCCTATGGACAGCTGTATTTTGGTGAAGCTCCCTGCCGGCTCCTTCACGTATTTGATGCAGTTGCTGTTGCTCTCATGGCTTGTGGTGCCTCCCCTTGGGCAATTCTGTGAACTGCCGGACATGGAAACGGGCTTCTGGTGGAAAAGTTCTAGTGACACCAACATTGTTTTCAAGAAAGATCGCCACCACAAGTCTGGAGTCAGGGGTATTCATACATTGACATCTTTGTACAGTGTCTCAAAATGTGTCACCGTGTTTCCAGTGTTTCACTTCTTTCCGGCCGCCAAAGAGGCCAGGGTCTTGCGCTGAAGCAGAGTTGCGAGAAAAGTTGCCAGCTGCGCAATGGGTTTGGGTATACCGTATCATACATAGAATGTATAACATATTTAGTATACAACAATATGTGTATATGCAGACAAATCAGATATTGTATATGTATATATATATATTATATATATATACATATATATATATATATGACATGACAAGTTTAAGAAATGTATCAGTTTTAGACATACCAACCGTGCGGAAAGCTTCATGGTATTTGGTGGAGCTGCAGGCCCCTCAGCAGATTGGAAATCCAGAGCTTCTCAGGTCGTGGAGGAAACCCGTAGGGACTCCATGAGTCATATCAGTCATATCTCCTTTGTTTTTTTGGGCGGTTGGGAAGGGCCTCTTCAAGGCCTTTTTGCATCTTTTTGAATCTTCACTTTTGTGCACCCTCCACCTCTACCCAGACTCTTTCCTTTCTACCCACTGAGAAATCCATTGCTTGAAGTGGCAGCATGGAGCAACTTGTCCATACTTGATCAGAGGCAGAGAAGATTCGGCCGTCTCGTGCCATCGCAGCTGTTTGCCAAAGGAGCGAAGCATTCCGCTCCGCGATGACACGCGGCTGGCCCGACGCCGCTTTGGACTGGCGTACGGGGCCTCAAATGACTGGACAGTGAGATGGAAATTCAATGGCCCTCCCTCACCATGATCACCAAGGGTCTCTCATTCGCTCACAAAATGAATGGCATTCATAGAAACCATCGCGATGGTGGCATTGCTGGAATGACCGTTGTGGCTGATCATTGTGGCCACACAATTGCTGAGGCCACATGGATGGTTCCTGGTTCCGTGACGAATGGCCGAAGGCAGCACTCTAAAGCCTGAGAACTTCAAACGAGAAACGGACCATGAAGACGCTGGGTTAGACAGTGTCAATTGATGTGGGTCTGCCTGCATGCTTGTTGCAATTCTTTGTTCCAAACCTAGATCTGTACTTACACTGGTTTCAATTCTGCTGATTTTCACTGACCGTTGATGCTCGAGTGCTGATCGTGCTTTGTGTAAATTGCCTCAAGAGTCCTCAAAGCCTTCGTTCTTGGACAAGTTGCATGGCAGTGTCTCAGTTTTTTTCGCTGCACCCAATGATCAGTGCCAGCACTGAATCTGCAGGGCCGGCGATCAGATGTGCCGCGAACCCAGAGAGCCATAAAGCAGTTGTTGGCGATGGAATCATTGGAATCCCCATAGAGCTTTGAACGTCCCGGCAGGGGGGTGCTTTTGCTCAGTGGAGATTTGCTGTTTGCAGCTATGGTACACCATGACTCCAATGAGACATAATTAGGTATTCATGTATATGCTATTATGATCTATTATGTAAGTGTATATAATAATTATTATATAATTAGAATTCTACAATAACACAACACATAGTATCATACATTCATGACTAATGTAGACACCACATACATCCGAATATCAATTATAATATATGCAGTTCCAAAACGCCACATCTCGTAGCAGCAAAGGAAAGCTGCGGCTCCTGCACGAGGTCATTCAGCCACTTGGCCCGCGTGGCTGTCCCGCCACAAGACGTCCTGCTACCACAGTATACTACAGAAGGATCAATATATTTTTCAACGTTGACTATGGAAGAACGGAAGTAGGGCGGCATGGCCAATCATGTAATCAAGCCTTTATAACATTCATGAAAAAGATCCACAGTCGGAAATTGTTTGTTCTTCTAAGCACTCAAAACGGCTTGCTTCTTGCAAGGTCCGAGTTCTTGCACGGCTACGGCCTTTCTTGGACAACGAAGAGGAGCAATTTGGACTGGCTGACATCAGACAGCGGAAATTGAGTTGCCGATGACTCTTGTGAACCTCCTGGAAAATGCGTTCTGAAGGCACGGAAACAGTCTACCATGAAGTGTTCAGTGCATCCCCAAAGACCAACAGAAGGATGCAGAAAGAACAAAACACCCGCAGTCCAATGTTACCCAGAAGAAAACTGTAGATCCAATTTCTCAACCTCCGCAGCAAGAGTTTTCCCCATGTTTTCCAACAAGTTGTGTTTACACCTGTGCCAGAGGAGCCGAGCGATATCCCGTGCCTCCGCACGGTTGGGAGCTCTCAACTCGAGGTGTCACATTCCAATGGAACAGAAGAAAACATTAAAAAACTGATGAAGCAACATGAAGCAACTGCAATGGGCATTCACCTCCGAAGTGCTGGTGGTTTTTGATGTTTTCGATTATCATATGTTCAAACCTGATTTTGGAGGCACTCTGTTTGTGATGCTCCTGGAAAGCATAGCTAGTCGCCATTGCTGCCTTGCTTCTTGCAGACTCTTGCAGGTTCTGTTGGAACCCCGGGCTCTCCTAACGGATACTACTTGTCGTCGTGGGCGGCGGCGTACCATTGGTGCAGCACTTGGTAGCATTTGGAACCTGCACAACTAGTCATTTTCGACACGTAAAAGGGATGTTTAGCGTAAATGCTGTGTGCAGTTTTGCTTCACATTGTGTCACACTGAGAGTTGTTGGAAATCTGGTACGTGTCTTATCATTGTGCATGGCTCAAGTTTTGAAAAAGTATCACATCCCTGTGCCAATGTACGTGATTTGTACATATGTGTGAGGGAAGTTTTGGAATCTAAATCGCAGGTACCTTCTGGAACATATGTCTTCACAAAGGTCAATATACAGAAAAATCCATCCCAAATGCAGGCTTACAATACATGTATGTGCTTCCAATTGGGTACCTCAATCAACTGAAAAAATCATGTGACTTGGGAATCACTCAAAGCAGTTGCCTCAAAGAAATGGTTTAAGGCGACATCTTTGCAAGCAGGGTCGCGCTCGCAATAGCCATGGAGGGCTGGGATAGTGACAAGCTGCCGGCAGTGATTAGAAAGCCATGGGAGATCTTTCAACACTGCGTGCAGCAGCGTGTCACTTTGAAGCTCTTGGCCAATGAAGCTCCAGAAGAACCTGATGCCAGCTTCTTCAAGCTCTTGGAACAAGATGGTGCTCAAAAAGTTTTTGCGACCCTGGATGTTGAGACCCGCAAGACTTACCAAGGCATCAGTCATATGGAATTGGCAGCCTTTTGTCACTATGCTCGTAAGCGCGCTCAGCGGCGTAGCGGAGCTGACAGCACCCAGACGCACACAGACGACTCCAGCAGCGAAGAAGAAACCGATGAAGATGCCTTTGATGCCCTGAGCGACGAAGAGACTTGGCTGTGAAGAAGCTGATGCGTACTTTTTGTTTATGTTGCCGTTTGCAATTTGGAATAGACCCTAACTTACGTCCTTTCACAACTTTCATAGGCAGTAGTAGATGTAATAGCTGTAGCGTACTTTTCTTTTGGCGAGTCCTGCAAGAAATTGACTTTGGCCCTCTTTGTTTTGCTGAGGAGCGGCGGAAGCATGTACCAGACAGCCTGGAAGATCAATGGAAATTGATCAAAGACCACGGCTTTGGCTTTCTCCTTCCAGACCACAAAGGTGAATCTGCAGATGTTGCTGCAGACGCTGCAAATGCTGCAGAGGCTGCAGATGCAGACAACGCAGAAGATGCAGACGCTACAGAAGATGCAGACGCTGCAGACGATGCAGATGCTGCAGAAGATGCAGAAGATCCAGTCCCTGCAGAAGATGCAGAAGATGCAGTCGCTGCAGAAGATGCAGTCGCTGCAGAAGATGCAGAAGATGCAGTCGCTGCAGAAGATGCAGAGGATGCAGAAGGTGCAGAAGCTATAGATGCTGCAGATGAAGCTACTATGAGTCAAGCTGTTCAATCTGCAGATCGTACCACTGAAACAGTAGCTGACACTGCTGAGTGTCCTATTGCGATTGAAGCCGCATCTCGGCTGGAGAAGCTCTTTGCACCCCCGGCACCACCGGTGAGCACGGAGGATATCGCGTCGGACTCTGCCAGTCCTGTGCCGAAGAAGCGCAAGAGAGGCAAAGCCGCGGCGAACCCTGTTGATGCGGCTTGGATGATTGTCGCGGCAAAGATTTTCAATGTTTGTTTTGAATCTTTAGAACCTGTAGGCAGAAAGCTGTAAGTTTGTTTGTTTTTTTCAACCCCTCAAACTGGTCAACTAAATAGGTGAATAGCCCGAGAATAGCCCAAGAATAGCCCAAGGCTTAGGGGTAAGCTTTATACAGTTTTATACCATTTTATACCCAAATAAATGTATCAGCGTTTCAGATCTGAGGACCCACAGCCATCACACGATGGGTTGATTCGGGCACAAACTATCCAAAGTTGCGTCATGTTTCTTCATGTCAACCGCAAATTAATAAACCCTGACCATTATGTGACTGGTGGGTGTTACCCCCCAAAATACTGATAAAACCGGGGGGTTTATGATTTCTGGGATGGATCTTGCTGGTGCTTATGGAAATCATGCCCCATGATTTCACTTCGTGCCATGGCTCAGGTCGCTATGGCAGCTGGAGCAGTTCTGGAAGGGGCTGGAAGTCCGCCTGACGCGGCAACTACCATGAAAGCCGTTTGGATATGCAGGGTGTGCAACAAAAAACGTGGAGACCTGATCCTTTGTGACTCGTGCGTTTCTCGGTGTCCAATGATGGGGATATTTAGATGTTTGCGCAAAGAGGAGAAAAACCTGCGCAACTATACTATGTATATATATATATACATGTGTATATTCTATGTGTATAAGTTCTATGTGTATCTGTGTCCACATAACCAGCCAATATGGGGATACAGTCAACAAGAGGTGTATTTCCGGTTCCAGAACTGGCAACACCCAAGCTGGGAAATCGATGGAAATAGTCACTATAGTCACTAGTCCGACCAGGCCGTGGCACCAGACAGTGACAGGGAACGGGTTAGAAGACCAGCGCTCAGAAGCAAGGGATTTCTGTGACCAGCACCAGCCATTCGGGGCTTCATTCGTTGATATATGTTGATACCCTATTTTTGAATCACATCACCTTTCAGAAGCCCGCTGGAGTCATCTGGAGTCAAGGACAAGTGCTTCCACTTCAAATGCCACAAACCAGAAGTGGTGCTGCGGGACCCAGATGACAAGTGGTATTGTGCCTCAGATGTGTGATGTGGACCTGGGAAGAACAAATCGAAATATGGGGGATGTCACCAAAATGTGCCTATTGAAAACACATGGAGGGGTCACAAGAGGCATGGAATTGCCATGGAATTGCGTTTAAGTACTAGTCTGAACCAAGCTTTGAGAGTTTCCAGATTTTTCCAGAGACTGGTGCACTTTTTGCTGTGACATGTTGCTGGTGTCAACAAGGTGCCCATTGCACTGAAACCGTCTCTCGGAAACGTGGCCTGCATTTGCGAAAAGGGGATCTGTGCTGGGCGAAGAACGCGAAGGGAACACACTTTCCTGGAGTGGTCCTGGAGCTTGATGTGGCTCACGAGGACGGCAGCTGTTGAAGTTACTGGCGTGCTGTGTGCAGAATCGGCTTGTGAATGCTTGTGGCTTTAGGCGTTTTGCCATTGTATTGAAGCTTTTTGCTGAGAGCAACTCTTGATCCAATTGCGTTTCGCTGTCTCAAGTTTGGTGCTGACGTGCTGAAGCAAAACTTTTGTGAGACCAGGAAGATCCATTTATTGTCGCGTGAGAGCATTTCCTTCTGTCAGGATTCCTTCGTCAAGGTCAATTTCTTGGATTCGGAGCGCAGTGAGGCATGGCACAATTTCAAGGCAGCTACTCGTCGGCAGTGGAGAGGTCAGAGACATGTGTGGAGACATGAAGGAATGTTTGTTGCCATCCCATATGACGAAATATCAAGCAGCTAACAGCAAAATGAGGCACCTCAAAGGGTTATGAATCAGACAATGCAAAAGATGAACAGCTGTAAAGACATGTAAAGACATGTAAAGACATGTAAAGACAATGCTTTGATGTCCCTCAGATGTGTGCCGTTTTGCAATACTGGTGCTCGGATTTGTTGCAAGTTGCAGAACAATTAGCTTTGCTCAAGAAAACACCGAGGAAGGCTTGGAAGGCAAACCGGAAAGGAAAGATAGTGCCAAGGGTAGATTATCGGTGGGAGGAAAAGTCTAGAACATGTTTTCAGGATCTAGTGAGACAAATCAATATATAGAAGGAGGATGAAGAAGGTGCTGCAAAGCAGCACAAGATACAGGATTTCAGAGGAAAGCAGCTGCATGCTGAGGTACGGGGGTGGCATGATTACTATCCGACAAAGCCATCGCCAGCTCTGAAGATGGCGATTTCAGAGGCTGAGTCGGCAGCGAAAGCCTTTGAGATCATCAGGACGGCGCGGTGGTCAGTTTTGGTCTCACGCTCCTTGCTGAAAAAATGTGATACCCGAAAGCACCTGTTTTAAATCATTTCAATATGGACATTGATGATCCAGCAGTGGATTTTGGGGGTATCATTTTTCTTGGACCGATTTTCTCATCCAGGACTCCAGATCGTGCAACTGCCGACAAGAAGGCGGCGAAGAGGTGAGAAGCAGCAGAACATGGGATGCGGGTGTGCTTCAATGATTTCCCTTCTCAGATCACCACTTTCGAATGATTCTCAGATCTGATCCCTAAACCATGGCATTTTTGAACCATCTTTGAGCGCGAGCCACTGGATTCGAACAGCATAATAACTTCTCTAAAAGTTGCCATAGAAAGCAGGACTTTCCCGTTTCCCAGACGCTCCGTCGCCGCGCAGAACACCTCTCTCGGGTCCCAAGCAGCCGATGAAGAAGAAAGCGAAGGTACTGGTGTCAACGCCACCAAAAGAGGTGGTGAAGGACAGGCAGAGACCGGATACAAGATGGGAGGAGATGGGACCAGATGGGACCAGATAGATTCAACGATTCCAACAGGACTCAAGACTTAACATGATGTACTAGCATTTTTTATGCTAGGATTTCCAGATACTATGAGTTTCTTGCAATTGTTGGAAGTGCAATGTTCCTGTATGTTCCTCTTTTAGTGCAATACCTACAGAACTTGCTCCACTATTCTTTGCATCTGGCAGGAGCTCAACAAGATCCAGCAGCTTTTGAATGAAGCTGCGATGCGACAACAGCGACTGCTGTCATCAAGTTCAAGTCATCAACGTGAGGTATAGGCCCGGCTGGCATGGAAACAACATCATGTCTGCGGCTTGACGTCCAAGGCACACAATCGCCGTGTAACATCATGTACGTACCATATACAAATAGAATGAAATAGATCAAATTAGATCAACTTAGCATTTCTTGATATTTCTTACAACTTAGATAATTTATATGACCTTCTGTACCGTCCTGTGCCACTCACCATTGCCTCGCGTTTTTGATTCAAAATTGTGCTGCTGTGCCGAAGTTTTCGTACACGGTCAGACAATCATGGCCTGTTTGCGTGAATGCCTGGTGAGACCGGTTTTGCTCCAGTTGAAAAGCATTTATCTTGCTATAAAGTTTCTTCTTAAATCTTCTTAAAACTGCCTCCATTGTATGGTTGGGAATTTGCTAGCCACAAGAAAAGTGAAATCTGGTCAGCATTGTGCAAACAGACGTGCTGGAATTTAGGATCACAGTGGGAGCAAGGGAGCGCGTGTTCAGACGATTCAGAACAGCCAGACATGAGCTGTGAATCGGTTGTGTTTCCTGCCCACAAAGAGATCCTTAAAGGAAACATCCCACAGACTGAAGACATCTGAAGACTACAGTGCAGCACAAAATGGGCACACTGTACACAGTGTGAGTCGATGTCAGATGATGTCAAGATCAGGCAGTTACCGTATGTATCCATATATAATCATATATATATACATATATATATGTATATATCCATATATGGTACTATGGGATTCCCATGAGTTGCTGTTCGTCACAACCGCTGACATCGTTTGCTGCACTTCGGGAGTTGTCCCGCTTGGACTCTGAGAAATGCCACAGAAAAAAGGCAGACCTCAGAGTTCCACTGCATTTGTTGATAGTCGAGCAATCTGAAGTTGACAACTTCAACGCAATCGGACCACGAAGCAGGAACATGAAAACAGATCTCTTTGCCGCCCTTTGATTCACATCACCATGCAATGCACGCATGCAATCTGAATTTGGGTGATTTCGGCGATAAATGTTGAAGAGTTTAAGCAATGCAAGTCCCGTTTGCCTGTGTGGATTATTTCTGTCCAACATGCGAGCACAACAAGGTGGCTTGCACGATATTGGGAGCTGCAAGTTGCGTGCTCAGAGGTTGATCATTTTGCAGAATAGCACTGTATATGGACGCTAGCTCAATGCAACACCAGATGCCCCTGTGTTGTTTGGTCGCGCTTGCACGATCAAGCAAGACTTAGTATGTCATCGTCAAGTCATTCAAGATGCTGGACATCCCTGGACCATCTTTCCAATCGATTTGCTCAATTCGAATTCCTCAGCGACCATTCGGCAACAATTGAAGCCCGTTTTCAGAAGGAAAGTCTCACAGTGCAGTTTCACTTTTTGTTTTGAGGATATTGGATAGGATTTTGTTATATATGAATTATATAACTATATATATTATATATTATAATATTGGAGTAGATAGATGTGGAATTGATGTGGGATGGGACGCATAGCAGCTGAGGTCTGCTGCCTCGATGCCTTCAGTCTCCTCCAGAGGACTTTTTGAGTTTGGCCTCCTGGGCGTGGGACATGACCAGTGGAACCTTTCGAGCAACAGAAAGGCTACAGAAATGCTACAAAATGCTACACTGATTGGATTGGGTGATGGGAAAATTGAAACCGGAAACCCCTATATTTCATAGGAAAATCAATGGTTTCCTGTAAATTTTCCCTTAACCCAATCCAATGATACAATCTTGAAGGTGACCTGGAAAATTAATGGAAATTATGAGTTCCTGGCAGGTGACCAAATTTGAGTGTGCCCTTTGCGTGCCTTAACGTTTCCATTGGCCGGTGAACCACTCACTATATTCAAAATCAAGAGGAGATTACCTTTCTTGCTGGTTTCTTCTCGCACACAAGGTAGTACATGCAACTAGGATCAAACAGGTACTGAAAAAGTTTGGCGTGGTTTAGCTACTAGAAATAGATCTACAACTAGTAGTTAGAGGAACGGCTGTTGTCCACTACCGCTGGGGATTCACATATTCCATGTGGCATACTCTTGGGATCTCAGCCCACTGTAAGGTCGGCCTTCTTACCAGGCTGGCCGTTGAACGAGCGAGCGACAGCGTGCGGTTTGTCAGACTGTAGTCTCTGTGACAAGTAGATGACATGACGAGCGTGAATGTTGTGATTGTCTCCTTAAACAGTCAACTGCCAGTAACTACCAGTCTGATTTTGACATGCTAAAGTTGACTAGACGATCTTGATGTGATATCTGTATAATTCTACTATTTGTGGCAAACAAATCTGTCAAATCCGACCTGGTATCCTGGTGCTGTGAATTTCGATGACTGGTGGGTCAGTGTTCGGTGTTCGGTTCGCCTGACCCTGGACCTGCTCACTTCGCCCGCAGTTCGTGGTTTGGAATCCCGCACCTTTAGCTTTGATCAGGCACTGCTGGTGTCGTTTTTTCTTCCCGGGATCCAGACTTGAAGAATGGACAAGAGTGACTGCATTTCGATCAGGAATGATGTCCAGGTTTTGAATCATGAAGGAAAAATGAAGGCTTGGTTTCAATATTTAGCAAGTGGATGGTTTGATATTGAAGTGACCTTGGTACTCCATTGTTGAGCCATACCCATGGGAAACTCCAGAAGTGAAGCCTGGCCAGGAGTTTGCAGCTTGTTGCCATCAGCAGAATCCAGTGGTGTGAGGTACTGTAGGTTCCATTCAGAGAAGATTTCTGCAGGTTGGCTGGTTTGGCTGGCTATGCCAATTCGTATGAAATTCTAAGAGATATGAAAATGATCTGCTCCTCTCTACGTTTCAGGTTTTTGATGCAACTGCCAGTGACGACCAGGCCAAGTCTGAAAAAAATCTTCTGTGGAAGGAAGCTGGGGTGGGTGTGGGCATCCTCTCCACTTATATAAATTTGTTGTCAAGAAATGAAGATGCCCATAATGTCCCTTGGTGGATTTTGGAGTCTTGGAGCCTGTCTCTGAGTTGCGGAGATTTCACTGTGTTGTTCAGCAACGCAGCAGACGGCTTCCAAACTGAGTGAAAAAGAGTGGCCACCAATATTCCCGTATTCAGGACATTGGACTCTGCAGGCAAAAATTACCGTTGTAGGTCGACCACCTGGATGAGGAAGTCTGACAGCATTCTTTTTTCAAGCAATGCTGACACTCCATCTGCGAGAATTTTTGTCAGGTCTTCAGTGAGATTCAAGATGAACTGCAGGCCGCTCTGGAGGGTGAGGCCCCTGCCCGTGGGTTTGAAGGGATCCAGTGTCAGGACATGTCAAGACAATTGAACACATGATTCACATATTGTCAATAGATGTCCTACGTGGTGGGTTTATCGCTTTACATGCTAGGCCACTATGCATTTTTGACGACTTTCTGAGACTCAATTACATGACGAACTAATGGTGGATGTCGGAGAATGGGATGTGACATGTGGATTTGCTCTCGAGTGTTCACATGACAAGGCCGTTTGCATTCTTGCATACGGAGCCACTGGGAGTGGAAAGGCCTGCGGGGTGTGAAAGTGAACCTGCGCTATGCTAGAAGTTCTTCTTCCAAAGGTTGTGAATGGATGTGCCCAGTCTTTCTTGACAGCCTCATAGCGTACAGACCGTATAGTAAATTCATTCCGGTCTGGCGGATAAGCACCTTGTGGTGCAACTTTCATTGCTTTCTTACTGACATAATTACTGACAACGGCCTCATCCAAGTCCTTGCGGCTGCTTTCTTGTCAACACATGTTCGGGTGTGCCGGGTGTGCGATGGTGCATAGACAGTCATGGACATGTTCTGTGCCTTTCCCAAAGTGAGTCATGCTGGATCTCGGCGAACCTGTTGCTCGCCTCAGACCCATACAGTCACCAACATCGCGGAGAGGGTAGCACAAAGGCTCAACAGTGAGGCGCCGGCAATAGCAGAGGAGTATTCTCAAAGTGTTGGGTTCTCTATGCTTTGATCAACCATTGTGCTATGAATGGTTCCTCTTTGTTTGTGCGGTAAGTCTATGCGCCAACAATAGAGCCCTTCTGGCTCTTCCGTGGTCATCCAGGCCGAACTCGTAGCCATTTTGGCTCAAGCCCTGGCTCAGGTTCATCAGATTTCTTTCCTGAGATTCCAGGGCCATGGCCTCGTGGGCGGACTTCCTGAAGAAGGTCGAAGATCCAAGCCCAGGAG
>BGPT01001893.1:22680-85523 GCA_003297045.1 Symbiodinium sp. clade C Y103
CCACTGATCATTTCCCGCCACAGAAATCTGCACTAGGTGGAAATGCGAGCCAGTGCTTGTGCTTCTGTGGTGAGCAGAAAGTTGCTTACTGGTGATGAGATGGAGCTGCTTGAATGTTGTTGTGGGTGTTGTGCTTTNGGAAATGCGAGCCAGTGCTTGTGCTTCTGTGGTGAGCAGAAAGTTGCTTACTGGTGATGAGATGGAGCTGCTTGAATGTTGTTGTGGGTGTTGTGCTTTGTTTTGCTGTTGCCCATTATTCTTCCCATTCATGTCCAGTCATCTCTGAAGCTTGTCAAGTGNGAGCAGTGCAAAATTGCCGCGGATGCTCTGGCTGATTCACCTGCAACATCTGAAGTAGCCAAGATTGGTTCATCCCTGAACATCAAAAGGCATTGTGTGTGCGGTAAGTCTATGCGCCAACAATAGAGCCCTTCTGGCTCTTCCGTGGTCATCCAGGCCGAACTCTTGGAGAAAGAGGGCTCTCAGCTGGAAGTCTTGGTTTCAAACTCAGAAGGACCAGTAGGATGACTAGTTGGGTGGCCATTGCAGCAAAGCAGGATGACTATGGCGTGGCATGCTACAACTTGAGCAGCTGCTATCATTATTGAGGATGCTGTGGGATGCTGTTGTCGATTCTGTCGATTCCGAGGTTCAGATCGTGGAGATCTACAACGAACACTTCCGGGACCCAATTCCATCAATTGCATGCGGCCCTGGCCGGGGCCAGGTTTGAGTGTGTGAATCACTGTGTCAACCAATAGAAAAGGTACAGGTGCTTGGTGGAGGTAAGGGATTGCAGAAACGGTGCCAAGCATGACGCGCCTTCTCCAGGACCTTCTGACCGTGGCAGATACTTCGCACAACGCTCACCATGAAACTCCAAAGTGCCACAGCTCAGACACAGGTTGCATCAAGCTTCACGCTTTGGTGTCCTGTTGTGGTCATGTTCATTCAAAAAATTGGGGCAGATTCAGGGTCATCGCCAGGGGGCTGTTGTTTCCTTCCAGCCTAGTTTCTTCACCATGCGATTCACATCATTGAAGCGGGTCACATTTAGGTCCAAGTTTTTTCACCATAGAACATATAAAATTGGTTAAGATTATAGAACTGTGCAGAACTCAAAACCAGCAACATCAACAAGCAATAGCCGTCGTTGTCCTTCTATTGGCGATTCTCCAAGGTTGAAGATGTTCTCTCCCAGCAGCAGCGCTACATTGCAGGTGCGGGAAACTGACAACGTGTGGAACACTCCACTGCTCTGGATTTTCCCAAGGCATCCTTTGGAAGATTTTGGAAGCTAGTTACTACATGTAGTCTACATGTTACTACAAGAGATCCACATGATCCAGGTATAGTGTAGCTACTACAGTTGTTCTCCAGTTCCTTTCGCATCCTTTGACTCGTTTGCCGCGGAGATTCGACCTAGCCATGAACGTAAATACGACCGTAGCATTGGCCACTGTTCCATAAATTTGTGTATCTTCCCTCAGAATGTTGCCGAGCTCATCCGGGTGAGACCTACAGTATGCCTGCTGCTTCTGTCATGTGTTTTTCCAAACCCTACAACTTTTCTTGATGTTTGGTGTGGTCATATTTGTATACATTTACAAGTGCAGCTTGCTTCTTTCTTCTGTTTTCTTGAAATCTTGCAATTCCAGGGGGTGACGCACCGGCGAATTACCCGTGGCAAAGACATGCTCAAGGGTCTGCAGGTGCAGAAATGGCGGGCTGAAGTCGTTTTGAGAAGGATAGGCTGATGGCAAGATATCCGAGGAATATATCTGAAGCATTCTGAAGCCTGTGGATGTAGGATTTCTGATTTGGAAGCATTCGGAACCGCCTTCGAGCGCGGGTTGCAATTAAACGGGTCTAGATTACATGTTCTTTATAACAACTACTTTTGCCACCTTGCAAAACTGCATTATTGTATCTGAAGATATTCCTTGCTAGCCCAGAAATTTACTTTGGGTGTTTGTTCAATATCAGTAGATCAGGGGATCAGTGTGTATATTATATAACTACTATATATATATATATGTAACTTATGTATACTTATGTAACATTGACGCATGGAACACATGGATTTTGAAGGCACTTGACGTTTACGGGTGCTGATTCTAGATGCCTTCATGAACTTTTGGCAGTCGGCGCTACGATTTGGCCAAGCACAGCGTGCTACCTGTTCAACCTCTGTCTGCAAGCCCCAGCAGACCAAAGCATGCCGGTCCCCTGACTGTTGGAAGTGTATAAATTAGATTAAACTATAATCTATAACCAGCAATTATTGTTTGCAAATTAAATTCTAAAACTAACAATTATTGGCCTGGCTTTGAGCATACATTCGTCGGGTTTTGTGGTCTTCACAAGGCCTGGATGACACCACGTGTTATTTCCACACATGCAGATTTGGTAAAAAGCTACATTGATATGTCAGCTACGTTTGCCATTCATTGAGCTCTGGGAATACCGGTGTCAATGGTGTCAGAAAGGCCTTTCTCCTAGAAAGAAAACATAAGAAAACGGAATGTGCGTACTTTGATCTCAATTTCATTTGGTAATGTGTTGCATTCAACTCACAAATCCAATCAAACAAGAACCATTGTACTAACCCAGTGTACTCTGAATTCTGCCATTCCTTTCAGGAACACATCAGGACATCTCATGCAGACGACTGCCTGGAAAGGAGCACCACAAATCTTGGTTCGACAGATGCGACTAATGCCGAGGTCCATGGCCGTTCATCACGTTCGCATTTGGTCAGCGCCCCCGATTGCTACACTGCGCTCAGTGGATCAATCTTCTGACAATTTTGAACGGTACAGTCCAAAGAAAGGACTTGTCAGTCTAGAATGATTCCACTGAATTCCACTGAATCATTCAAGCTTTTCTCGTTGATGTCAAACTCTACGAGAGCTTATTTCGTTTCAGTCAGGACTTCATTTGCTTTGTGACATTTAATTTGAACATTTCAGAGTTTTGGAATAGCCGCACCGTGCTAATATGAATGATCAGAATTGAGGTCATGATGCTCTACTTGCTCACCTGCGACGAATCAGGCATCCATGATGTCGCAATTTGGGTCTGACTAAGGACGCCCACGATCTCCCATGACAATTGGGTTCACAAGGCTTGATGACACTCTTTGCTTAACATCACATTTTATGTCATTTTACGGCCACATTTGAGCCATTTTGGTAGCGGACTACCATTCTGGACCAAAGGAATCCTTGGGAGGCTACCCAATCTACCCATCTACCCATTCTACTTCTGAAAGCCATGAATGTGGTAAACCCAATGCCATTAACCATCCCCGAAATCACTATTTCTATGGCTGGTATGACAACTTCACCATCCCCAATCATGGTAGGTTTATGGCATCATTGTGAATCTCACATGAAAATCTACATGAATCCCATTCAATCACTCTTCAATTCCCTAGAGATCCCATTAAATCTACCATGAACGGAGCTCGCGTTTCAGGTTCCCAACATCAGCTGGGCCGCTTGAGTTTGGTGGACCTCGCGGGCAGTGAGCGCATCAAGTGTTCAGAGGCACATCATGCGGCTGCGTGCTGTGGTGGAAGATTGTACTATCACAATCCATATGGACATTATGATCATGATGTGCATATAGTACATATATATATATATATATGATTTATGGGTGAACATTACTGATACTAGTCTATATACCAGTAATTCTCATCAATCTTGATAGATGTATAATTGATGCAGTATGATATATCCATGAAAGCCCGTTTGTCTCCATGATCGTTTTCGAAACAGATGCTGGATTTGACCAGGGCCGCCTCGTGAGGCCACGGGCGATCGACTCAGAGAGGCTCAACACATCAACCGATCCTTGAGCGCTTTGGCCGATGTGGTGGTGGCCAAGGCCTAGCCCGAGGGCCAGTTGTGTGACCACCACGGGAAGAGAGGGGTCTGTAGTGATTTTGAGGGACACAACCACAGAATAGTCGTACAACATACTTGCACAGAGAAGACCCCCTTGCACCTTGCCCGCTGTCAATTAACAAGGTAGTCCGTTTTGCAGCGTCTTTTGCACATTCTCCCCATTGAAGTGCCACAAGGTTATACAAGGCTGATATATTCGAATGTACTCTACTTACTGGTGTACAACTATGTGTGATCCAACACCAGGAGAAGGGAGTTCCGCATGTGCCGTACCGCAACTCAAAGCTGACCCATTTGCTGCAGGACCGCATGAACTAGTTGAAACACAGGTAGTGGAGTCAAAGTTTGCGCTTACCCTCTTGTAATTGAACATAGAAGATCACCATCTTTGGGGGGGAAAGCATCTATTATAAAGGGGCCATTTTCCAATTTGGTATCCCCAAATCAAGATTTTCCAAGCTCTTCGACAGAGGCTACAACTGCAGGCTTGAGATTGCAGAGCATGATATGCTTTCTGACTTGCTAAATTGTGCAAAGTCCCAAGAATTGGCAAGGCCACTTGCTGTCGCTTGCTGTTTGCCGTTGGATTTGTTCAAAGTGTTGGAAGGCGTTCAAGACAGAGACGACTCGTCTGGTATTGGCATGTCGACCTGGACATTGACCTGAAGCGCTCAGGACGCTTTGGGAGGTCAACAGAACAGCCGCACGACCATCATCATCGCGTTGCCCCCTACCAGGCAGACGTGCTTCAGACAAGTGCCCAGTCGAACATCTATTTTCTCGAGGTGGTGTTTTAGGTAGAGTCTCGAGTCTCAACAGTTCAAATTGGATGAATTTTGCAAGCCTGTTTCGCGAGGGAAGCAAAAGTTGCCTATTAGTGTTGATCAAATGTTTTTAGATCCCCAAGTTTTGAGTTCTCATTGTTTCTCACTTCTGAAGTGGCTATGGCTTCAATTTTGCATCTTTTCGATTTTCAAGATCTTCTACTGCAATCCAAACAGGATCCAAATTTGTGGCTCACTGGTGGTCCCTGACGGTCTCAAACTTTGATCTATGCGGAGCCGTTCAGGGCAGCCCTGGGTGAGACGCTGCACTCCTTGCAGCTCAGTTCGCGTTTGAACTCCATCGCGTCCGGGGGCCTGGGTAGGATATGACATGCCTCACATCGTAGTGAAAAGTGCGAACAATGTGAGACAAATGACAACCCAGAAATCAACAGGTCCTGATACGGCCTCATGCAACGAAGCAAGGCGGAACTAGAATGAAAGGAAATCCGAACCAGGTTTCTGGTTTGACAGTTTCTGGTCATTTGGTGGTCTTATGTGGTTGTGATGAAACAATTCCATACAATTTCGGCATTGAAAAGATGGAGATTGAGAAGTGAACTTGATAGAACCCGTATCTTGCAGCCATCAACATGACCACACATGCTCCACTTGCACTTGCTTCCATCTTCTCTTTTGGATTTATATAATTATAATTTAATGCCTCTCTCACAGACCGAAGAGAGATTTGATCGTCAGCATATGATTGTGAACAACAAACAAGTTCAACTCTTCCAAACATTCCTCGCAGAATTTGTTTAGGTGAATTTCTGCAGGAACCCCCCATATTCAATTGTAAAGAACACAGCACAGCTTCTCAGCTTCCTGTAGATTTATCATATCCCTTACATCAATCCATTGACCACCGGAAGTGTCCTGATCCAAGGGCTCAGCGTATGTACGTGCCCTGGTCTGGACACCTGGAACGTGGAGCTGAGGAGAACTGCATTCGACTGCAGTTGCACTTTCAATTTCATTTTTTGTTTTTTTTGTTTGTATTTTCTTGGTATTGTTTCCACATGTTTCCACAATTATTACTACGTACTATTATGATATAATGATACGTATCATCATTGTTATGAACGTTATCATCATGATCATCAGTTTGTTAACCGCTCTGCCAAACATCGGATTTGATCATCAAGTCCAGAAATGGACAAATGCGCTGGCTGAGAGGGTGCACCAGAAGTGATAGATTGTGTCATGGGCACTCTTGCCTAGACTCGCAACATCTAGATATGCTATATGGATCTATTTTAATCTATATGGATCTGCTGATCGCACCTGAGATTTGAATTTGGTCGTTACATGATGTGTTTCCTGTGAGAGATGAGCTGCATTGTTTCTCGCTTGCAGGAGGATGACTCTCTGCTTGCTCGACAAGAAGCTGGGGAACGCAGATGTACAGTCGATTCAAATCAAGAAATGACGAGATTCCGCAAATACGGACATCTACTTGGGATTATCTGCAAACTGCTCTTGGTGTTGTTGATGCTGTTTGTTGAGATTCAACTGGAGAAAAGGTGTTTGATTCTCTTGACGTCAAGACTTCTTGGCTCAAGCTGTAAGGAGTTGACAAACCAACTCCATTCGCACACAAATTCCCCCCATGTTTCGCCCAATGTCTTGCCATTTGAATGCGCGAAGCAGCCTGAAACGCCGAACCTGGCGTCTGTCAAAGGCCCCGCTGTGCGGCTTGCTGTTGGCCTGCTTGGCCATCCGCTTGGCGGCAGCATTCGTGCCGCAGAGTGTTCTCGTGCCGCAATCCATGCGAGTTGCGAGTCAACTTGCAGCCAAGAGGTCAAAGTCCAAGTCCCAAAAACCCAAGCGCCCACCTTCGGGCAAAGGCTTCACGGTGACAATGGAACCAAAAGCCGAAACCACGGTGAAAACGGTGAAAAGCAAGGCACCAAAACAGAACAAGGTGCCAGTCCAAGGAAAGGTACCAGAACCAGTGCCAAAGACACAAGAAGAAGTTGAGGTGGAAGTTGTTGATCCCAATGAATCAGAGGAAGATCGACAATTCCGAGAACGTTACCTCTCTGCAGACAAGGAGATTCAGCCAGATTGGAAGCAGCAGATGGATGCTGCGAAGACCAAAGAGGATCGCTTCAAAGTTGGCCTACAAGTTGGTGACTTCAAGACCAGCTATGGCATCCTGGCTGAGGAGCTCCTTGCAAGCTTTGCAGATGGGGACAAGGAAAGGCTGGATGAATTCCTGACCAAGGTTGGGATTGCGTCATGGCAGTTGGCGCTCATCCAGTTGTTCGTCATTGGAGTGCCCTTTGCAGGAATCACCTATGCAATGGGCCTCTGGAAACTGCCAGCCTAGAGTTGGTCCTGCGAACTACTTCGCTTTGCAACTGACACGTCAGTTGCTGCCCACAGAGTGTTGGGCCTTCGTTTGCCAACAGATTGCTAACAACAGATTGCCAGTGAGATTGCCAAGAGCAGTTTGATGCAGCGGTCAAAGGAACCAGCTGCATACACTGAGTGCGGAAGTGAGGATTGCCAGCAATGACAATGGACAAATACGATTTTCAAAATAGTGCGATTTGGCAGCTTTGCAGGGAACTAGCGTGGTAGTTACCATGACATGGAAGCGGCTACAATGACATAAATGCAAAAAGGAGCAAGAAGAACATATATGAACCAGTCATGAACAATCATGAACACTATCTATGTATCATTGTGAATAGATTGCACATGGCACGATATCACAGCTCCTGAGAGTCCGGTCCCGCGCCATGTCCGTGTCGTGACTGACTCAGGCTGAAAGGCTTCGACTTGAAAATGTTCAGTTGCGTGAAGCCGGCGATTTGAAAAGACTTGCAACTGAAATTGGCAAACTTGCAGTTGATTTAATCTTGCAAACCCAAGAGAAACTTGCAACAACCACTTTTTGGGTATCGTTCTAAAGACCTAATGAGAAAAACATGGATATAGATTTGTCTACTATTGGGTTTACTGCATTACCAGATGTGAGATGTTTGAGAGGTGAAAGAGTCTGGAAAAACAGATACAGTACAATGATGTGAAGCTTGACAACGGCGCCTTGTTCAGAGAGAGGGTGATGACAATTTGAGCTAGGAAACCGCATCGAACAGCTGGAGGAACGTGATCAGGTGGGGTTGTGTGTTGCATTGGGAAGATGCCAAGGGAGACTTCTGCCTGGAAGCAAAAACATCCTATGGGATGACAGGTTATTCAAACAAGTTCCATGCAGTCCTGTGCCGCACCTCTCCCTAGTGTGTCCTGATGGAACTCATTATGCTCTCATTTTTTTGGTGTTCAAATTTACCTTCTCATTCAACAGTGATACCAAAGAATTGAAATTCTATGAATTAGATAGATCAACAGAATTGAATAGATAAGCAAATACAGGTAAATCATGGCAACTATATGTATTATCTATATCATATCGATATACAGACTTATACCTACCATAACTATCGCTATACACCATGGCCATCTAAGCCACCCCGAAACACAGGAGAGGGACCGGGAGCTGCAGCAGCTGCGGGAGCAGATCCAAGCGACCGCTCTGCATTTGCAGGCGGAAGCCATTGGAACGGGGGACGATGGCTGTGTTTTTGGACGGTTCTTAGGTGGAGACCATGTGGGGACCATGTCCCATTCGGGTTTGTATGAAATACTAGGGTGCCTCCAACTTTGAAGGATGGTCTTACTTTTTCGAATTTCAATGGAACTCTTGGCGTATACGCATGTGATCAGATTGATTACGAAAGGTAAAGCTGAAGTCTCGACCCGACTCCAGATGAACCACCACACCGGGTAGATGCCGCAGTGTGTTTCTGGTTTATATTTAATATCACAGCATTCTTTAGTTTGTTAAGTCTGTTCATTTTTTTGTCCTCACAAGACAGCGTCTGGAGCTATGCATACGCACGCGCACAGACACACACACACACAACAGTGCATCCATTTGTCTACAAATCCATCCGTGTTCACGTCCATGCGTTTGTGAATCCACGCGTCCAGAAACCTTTTTGCTCCGCATGCATCCCACTTCATACACTCAGTATAATGGGATTGGCATCTATCATGATGAATTTGCATAGTCACGTTCTTGATGCTTCTCCAGAAGATTCCCCACAAACAAAACATCATGGGTGTTCAATTCTTCCAGGTTCAGCCCTGCAGCACGGAAGCTTGTTGGAGGCTGGCAGTTGAGGAATCTAACATTCAGATGAACAACCGCTGCTCATGACATCAAAACAAATCTGATGGAAGGGTAGCTCATGTGTGTAAAGTCAATTCTGAAATTCATGTCGTCGTCGTCATCATCATCATCATCATCATCATCATCATCGTCACTACCACGAAACATCATGCACCACTTTGTACTCGGTTTGGGAGGCCTCAGTAGGTCTTGTTTCCCTGATTGCAACCTCAACTCAATTTCCTAAACCAAGAGGCTTTGGAGTCAGCCCTTTGCTGATCCATACAGCGATAGCTCCCAGAAAGTCGTAAGAAATGAAGGCTCAGTCCCAGCAGCTACGGCACTGGCTCCAGGTCCACATCTCCCCCAAGTCCGGTACTCGAGGCTCACGCTGGACACCAAACATGTCAAGTATCCAAAAAGGACGACCGTTTTGAAAAGCCACGAGTGATCGGCCGTGCATAAGGTGTGGCTGTCATGTTTTTTCGCCATCCTTTTTCGATTAAGGGATAATTTGTGGCTAGTTTCAATTGATTTCACTCATTCTCTCCACTTGATAACAGTAGATATAAGAATGATATCTCCAGCAGGCTGACTCTTCGGCTGAACAAAGTCGAGAGATCTCTGAGTGCCAGGCAGGGGCCGACACTCCGACAGTTGGGAATGCAGCGAGGGAAGATTCCAAAATGAATCGATTGAACAGCCGCTTCCATTACAACAAACTTACTGGTGCTTAGTGGGGAATGGGAGAATGGGATGATTCTTAATGGTTATTGTAGGTCATCCCCCCATTCCCTACTAAGCACGAGTAAGCAACTACAGAAGAATACCGATATTCTCCGAAATGAAGTGTTTTTCTGCATCAAACTGTGGTGTACCAACAAGAAGTTTGACCTGAATAAGTGCACTGTAGGCAACCGTTTGATTGGGTCAGCTCCACAACTTTCCATAGAGAGAAACCAGGGAGATCAACAATAGGGAGAACATAGGGAGATACAAGAGAGAGAGGGAGCTGCCAGACAGGTTGATTGTCATGCCGGGCACGTTTTTATACCAAGTGCTTTGGGTAGATGCAGAGCTTTTCGATAGCTGCTTGGAAAACCCACACAACCACATGTCATGAAGATGCAGATATCCGCCTGCTATGCGATGCAGGTCAGGGAAGTGTCTCCAATTCCAGCTGATGAGTTTGGCCCATAGACTCTAGACACAACTACGACATGAAACCATTCTCGTTCTACCATTGTTTGGATTTCGGGAACATTTACGCGTGCATATGCCCCCAGAGACGGGGGATGCAGTACTGCAGACAGCAATCAAAATGGCCAGGACAGAAACACAAACTACGCCATTGCAAAGTGAATGACAGTCTTGTAGTGATGGTTTTGGTCTTCAGCACATTCTTGTGTCCTGTCACCTTGGCACCATCAGGTTGCAACCAGAGCAACCTGAGCCTGAGCCGGAAAGCCAAGTTGTCCACCAGTCTGTGATCCCATCAGTAAGACCCAAAGAAGCCCATAATAGATGTTGGTCAACGTTTTTTTGTTTTTTGGATATTTTTTTCATGATATTACCCCTTTCTAAAATCTATAGTAAGGCACCCCCAAATGCATCAAGATGCAATTTTCTAATCTCATATTCGATCTCCAGAACCGTCTTGTTTGGGGTTTTCATATCCACTTTTGACCTATGACAACTCAAGTGGTCTGAGGATCGAGGCAGCTGCAAGGGCCTTGGATTTCTCAACACACTTCTCAGATGGCGTGGAGACCCAGATCGCCTGCTTATCTGGCTATTTTCCTCAGCAAAACCTGCCAAACCAACCCTTGGAACCTGCCGATCCTGTCATGAAGGCCATGACCTGTTCAGGATCACATGGTTTCTTTCTTTGCTGCAGGCTTTTTCAACTGACAGTTGGAAACAGACCGATGTGTCCAATCTGATGTGCAAGAATTGCTGAATACCACCAAGCGATGTGAAGCGACAATTCAGAGGTGGGAAGGCCCCTGCCAATACAGCGTCACTACTGCTTGCTGCCCAGGTATTTTCGAATCTTCGTTTGGAAGCTCAGGAGCTGGCAAGAAAAACAGCAGGTTTGCTACGTTTGTGCTGGCAGTTCTGGTGATATTTGGATATATTATGATATATTTGGTGATTGGGCAAAGTCTTTCGGGGCTGTGGCAGGCACTTTCTTGATACTGGACATGTTTCGATCGAAGGACAACAAATCCCCCCTTTGGAAGGGCGAAAACTCAGCTGCACTACTTAGAATCTACTTGCTAGCTGCTAGCCACAACTGCGTTGGGCCAATCTTTGCTTCTCCCGACCTCCTGAGGCCAAACCTGAAAGGCCTGGAACGCAGAACGTTGCCATGGAGTCCGATAGACTGCATCAATGTGATTCGGACCAGCTCTAGACTCATTAGGATCATTAGGTGATGTTTCTGAATTCATTTGGAAAAAGGCATGTGCTACTTGATGATGTGTTCTATCAAAGGCACAGCAGGCACTTCCTTGTTGGATATCCTACACCTATAGACCGGTTGAAATCCACTCTTCGCCGCCCCACACATACTAGCTTTATAGATACGCAGTGTACATATACTGTATACGCAGTGTAGATACGCAGTGTCTATATGCAGTGTATATACGCATTGTATAAAGTGTAGATAGTGCAACTAATCTGTTCATTGAAATTGTTCCAGTTCTGAAAGAACTTACAGCCCAGAGGAGACGAATTATACTGCTCGTCACAAGTCCCAGCTGCGTGATCTGTAAGGAGCCGACATATCCGGCATTCTCTTCAGCCTTGTTCGCAGGTGTCCAGAGCGTTCCAGATCAGCAAACCTTTGCAGAACAGCCCGCAGAACATGAGACCTCGGGTCGGGACTCCCAGGACCGATGATGAGGCTGTCAATCTTCCGCTGGGTAGGATGGACACGTCAATAGGTCATAATGGGTTCATGTTTGAACATGTTCGAACATCTTCCATCGTTTTTCCATGGAGACAGCGCATTTTGGACCACTTGATTTAGCAGGAAGGAGCTCGTAGAACAGCCCCATTCAGTGTCAAATGTCGGGTCCCAAAACTTGCCAGCTGGCCAACAAATGAGGCAGTGGGAAGCCACTCGGATGGGCTTTCACCAAACATTAAAGTGTGGTGGCGGACGTAGCCATTTCAAAACACAGATGCAAGACACATGAGAGACAATCAAACGGGATCTGAAGTTTGCATATTTAGGAAAGCAGAGACATTGTCACTGATCTTTCCTACACTCTCAGTCCTTTTACAAGCTGCTCAATACATTCTAGATCAGAAAATTGATTCGGTTGAATCCTAGCTTCAACACCATCATCATACTCTTCTCACAACTCCACTCCATCACGTGGTGGCGCAATGTCGGATGTGGCGACCGCCGTCAATGAAGACTTACTGTCATGGGGTGCCAGACTGAGCGTGCCAGCGACAGAAGCTGCTGTCGAACGTGAGCACTTAAGATCACTACTTTTATAAGAACTGTATCTTTATCTTTATCTGAAAAAATAGTACTTTGTAGCACAGTTATGGCAGGTGCATTGGTGAAGCCTGCATTCAGTTTGAGGAAGTGGAAACAGATGTGAAATATACCTGCTTAATGTCATATTCCATTGATGTTAGTCTGTTAGTCAGATTAGTCCTTGCTCTCAACAGACTTTGTGGATTTGTCTCTTATCCAGAGTTCTCAGCCAAGCATACGTGCTGCATATGTATAGATGGAATGATGTCAGACTTCCCCATAATTGGGAACACCAGTATATCAGGACTTCAATTTCAAGATTTGTTCAGTTGTGTTCAGTTTTCTTTTGCCCAAATTTTAGCTTGTGGAAGGATGCAGATTTGACCGCGATTTTGACGTGCTTCACTGTCACCTCTTTACCTTAATCCTGTTAGGTCTGAGACTACTTGAGTTGCCACAACAGGTGTCAGTGGTCTTCTGATTTTTCTTGGGACGAAACCACCAGTTGAGGTGTTGAAAATGGTGCCTTCGTTCACGATGGCCTCGATCTATTCGCTAAGAGCGTCTTAGCCGCAAATGTAGTCCCTGGGTGATTTGAAGCTTGAGCCGCAAATTTCGATCGCAGTGATGTCGTGGTTAGTGACGCTTGGGATGATCCGATGATCCCCAATCGACATCAATCGACATCAATCGACCAGAGACCTGTTGTTTATTGATGTGTTTATTGATATGTTTATTGGAGCTGTGGAGACTCGATGTGGTTCTGACACGGTGTTGATCAGCTCGAGGTGAGCGAGCGGAGCGGGGCATCGTGGCACGAAAGCCGCTGAAAGCTGGCGAGGCGGATGGATCGATGGTCAGGTCTAAGCACCATAGGACCATAGGATATCTTGAGCAGTCCTTGAGCATCTTCCCAACTCGGCAAGAGAAAAAACATCAACATGATCTGCAGATATCTCAAGATGACATGAGATTATTTGTGGAAATTACATGTAATTACCAAATTAATCCCATTATTTTTTTCTGAATCTTCCTTTTCCTAGGCATTTTCCGTCACTCTGCCACCAGGTGCTGCTCCGGATCCCGGGGCAGTTGTCGCTTCAGAGCTGCTGTGCTCGGATGCCTGACTCAGAAATTGCAGACTTCTGGAGGCTTCGGGTCATGTTGTGTGGCCCAAGACAGTTCCCTTTCAGCCTCCGATCTTATGGAAGATTTGGAACTACAGCTATCGTATCGATTCTGATGGCTTCATGATTTAGGGATATTTAGGGGTTCTTGAAAGGCCAAGCGGTGACTTGATGACCAGAGAAAAAACGATGAAGACCGTTGAATAAAAGGGGAATGTGATGCATTCAACCTTGTAGCTTGTCTTTTGATTCCCATATTTCCCATTGGGGACGTGCTATGACCAGTGAACACCCTGGAGATACCCAAACTTTAGCCAAGAGTTCTCATCACAGATACTGGTAGATGCTCGATGTGAAGAGACTCAATGAGTAGCACTGAAAGGCGATCTTCGGAGCCTGTGTCCAATGCCTTCCGCCTAACCCTGACGATGATGCATGAGCTACACGTTCAAAAGAGCAGGTCTCGATGGTGGCCATACCTGATGCTCGGCACAGCTGAAGATCATACTGTTGGGTGAACCCAAGAATGAACCGTTCTGAATTTCCGTTTGTTTCACCAGAGATGAGTTGTATAAACCCTCCAAAACGGAGATTCATTAGTGGATTTACTGCATTTTTTCTACATTGAAACATCATGTTCTCAGATCAGGAACTTTCTGGCCACTTCGGTGCAGCTGGATTTGCCCATGAGCTGGTCGCAGAGCGATTTGGAAGGCTGACGCATTTGGGCTGGTCATCCCCTTTCTGGTAGGTACATATAATATTATATATGATATCATGATATAAAAAAAATATATATACACATCATGATATAATATATTCATCATATTATATAACGTATATGTGTACATTGTATATATTATTTGTTGTGCATACAAGTCTGTATAATGAGAAACATGGATGCAATTCATACGCATATTATACGGACATTTGGAATGAGAATATGAACCTTTATGACTGTGGCATCCTCTGCAGGGCTCAAGGGCACTGCTTCCTGGTTGTCATCCACACCTGCCCAAGCATCGGACATTTTCGAGCGAGTGGTGATCCTTGGCATTGAAGACAATCATCAGAAAAGAAGCTGGAGTCCAATAGTGCAGTTTGGGCATTTCCAGAGATAGAACCAGAAGACATTGAAGATTTCCATATTCCATTTGATGATTTTTGATTTCAATTCCACGCAGAGGGTCACCCAGTCCCTTTGTTCCGATGACTTTAGATGACTTTCGGATACTTTAGGGAAAGTACCTAATGGTACTTTCCCAGGGTAAAATATGGTTGGCCAGTTGATTTCCGGTTTCAAGGATTCTTCAAAGGCCAAAACGACAATTTACTGTCTGAAACCGGCGAGGCTATTGCTGTCTAAAGCAAAATTGACTGATTTGCATCTCTGCCTCCCAAGGATGCCAATCATGGTGGCGAATCCCCATTTGTGGCCGAAAGAAATTCAGACCACAGAAATGCATCTTGGTCAAAACTGAAGACCTGAACGGTGCTGACTGACATACATTGGAAACGGAGCACATCTTTGACTGAACTGCGTCGGAGTATCTTTTCTAAAATCAAATAGCCAAGCAACAAATAGCATGAGTCTGAATCCACAACACCAATGCAATGGAGTATAATTAATCCAGAACTACGCAATGCTGAACCTTTAGGAGGAGATGCGCTCTACATTCGTTTCTCTTCATAGCTTGGCGGGTCTGGCAAAGCGTTACCCTGCCAGCTAACTCTCTTCCCCCTTGTTGTTGCTAGAAGTTGCAAGGTTCTTGCAAGCGCTATCTTGGGTGATGCCGGATTCTCAGTGCTTGCATGCGAAATTGGGCAGGCTGCCAAGGACTTTATGTCACAGAAGGAGGCATCATCGTTGGTACATTGGGTTGACACGGCTTGGACAGATTAGACTTTGGTCAGAGGCGGCACCGCAGATGGGATGTGCAGGTCACGCGGTTTCTGCGGGGCTTTGTCGTTTGAAGTTGGTGGCGCGTTCCTTCCAGAGCTGATGGTGGAGAGCAAATCTACCACAGGACCCTTCCTTCTTCCGCTGCTAGAAGGCATTGTGATGCAGTTTGCCATGTATGTTTCCCAAAGTTGATTTTAGTGAGTCATGACATGAGGTTGTCTGTCGATTGAACATGACTAGAAGATGCTTGGGAAGTGAAGTTGAAGCTTAATCTGCTCTGCGACCTGCGATTTTGCTTTTTGTGACAGTGCCTTCTCCACCCAAACAGGAGGCTAGACGGCTAGACAGCTTCCATTAAAGTTGTGAAGATCCGGACCTAGACCAGAGGCATTCTAAGGACTGTATTTTGGTCCCATACAAGTAGCTGGAACATATAGCTATTATGCCTAAACGATATTTTTGTGATATCCAACACATGTACACGCTGCTGAACATAGCATATATGTTGGCGCCAATGAACAGGGAGATGCTTTCGTATGGATGCTGGTAGTGGGACCAGCATGATGCCCAACCCTGACTGTACATAGTTGCGTGGCTCAAATTGAGAAAAACTGAAGGATTTGCAAATGCATCAAGCGGCAGCTGCGTTACACTTCAAGTGGTCAGGACAACCAATCCAACCTCCGTATTTTGCAGAACAGGTGCACTCTACAACGTCTATTGATATGCATTTATATAGTTATAATTCATTATACACTTCTATCATATCATTGATCAAATTGTATACAAACGCAGTTAATCTTGCCACTCTGAGCCACAAGCATTGGAAGTCGGGAGTGCAACATAGTGCAACAAAACAACGACTTTTCGGTGACATAGTACAACTCCAGATCTCCGCTGGTCGTTTCACCCCATGAGTCATGGCCGAGCTGGAGGGAGAGGAGCCACTGGTCACCTGCTGTCGCTGTGCGGATGGAGATGGCGTAAAGGTCACCAAACTGCCGGAGTGGAATCAGGTGGATGACCAAAAGCCCGGGATGATGGATGGATGTTTACTTGGGACTAGAATAGAATATACTATAATCTATTGATATATTCTATATCCTGCGATTTTTTGTGGCAGGAAATGATGGACGCTGACTAGGGATGATCCTCCCATTTTCTCAGAGGTTGATAGATGGCGAGGAGATCCTCCCATTTTCCTGGAAAACCATGTCGTTTAGGGATGAAGAACACCCAATAGGATGATAATTCATGGATTGGATGACTAGACATATCATGACATATCTAAAGAAACCGCAGCCAGGTGGAGGATGATGATGAAGAGGAGATCAACTTTGGGTCTTTGACCAGTTGCTCAGATCGACCCAGAAGACCTGCAGTTGAATCCTGGTCCAGTTTAGGCCGACTGAGACCGGAGGACCTGGATTTCTCGGAACTCACCCCAGAGGCTGGAGCCTTGCGGATTTCCAATGTGGATCGAAGGGGAATCAATTTTGACCAGTTGAAGAAACTCCTGGTCTATGTCAAGAAACGTTGTGACTCTGAGGATGCAGTGAGAGGTTGGTATGATCATCGGACTGGTGAGCAGCTCTTCTACAAGAAGATGACTCTGTCTCAGGTGCACCATTGGTTAATCCATCCCTTGAGCCTCAGACATCAGTGTAGCTATGTTGAGGCCGTTGCTAAGAAAGAACATGCACAGCTTCCAGCCTGGTTTGTTGGACACTCCTGGGATGAGCCCATGGTGAACTTTGTGCGACGTGTCATGAAGCACGGCACCCTGGGGGCCGGTGATGCCTTTTGGTGTCACGCCTTCGCATCGCGGCCTGCCCCAGGAGGATCAGGAGGATGGTATTGCCATGAAATGAGTGGCAACCAGGATTTGAGTGTGGAACCTTTTGGAGAGCTCTCACATCTGAGAGCCAATCTCAAAAACTGCAGAAGCAATAGCATTGATGAATGGTCTCTAGGCAGTTAACATTATTCTTTAGTTCATGGGTTTGTTTGCGTTTGAACGTGTTGCCCAGCAAAGGAACCAAAGGCAACCTGCTTAGAAGTCTTGCGAAGGAAATGCCTTTCTGATCCTTTATACATATTTTTGATACCACAAAGGTTGACTCCGCACGTATTTTTCTTGCCTCGGTACTTAGCTGAGGCTAGCCTTTGGAGTGCCTGCCTTGGCGGAGCTGAAATCTTTGGATCTCACGGTGTCAGACAGCCCAAAGCTGATGACTGCAGGACATCTTTCGAAAAAATCTGCGTTGCTACAAGATCTCCACGTGACCTTCCGCTGTCCCTTGCGATCAGCCGACGCTTTCTGCCGGAGCCTGCAGCATTTGAGTCTCTTGCAGGTGCCTACTGGACTAAACAACCCTGAGGGTGGAGATGGAACTTTAGAGTTTTGTGGCTTGTAATCATGCCAAGTTCACAGTGGCAATGCAAACATGGGTAGGAGTACAACATCAGACATCAGCCCGTTCTACTTAAGGATGATTAGGGATGTATAGTAAATAGTTGGATATTCACATGAAGCCAGATGAGGGTATGGCACCCACAGATCCTTCCCTTTGGCTCCCTCAGGTCTTGCATATAGATTTGTCGGGATGTGCTGAGCTGCAGCACTTGGGAGGAGCCGCCTCAAATGACCCAAGCTGCTTCCCAAACATGGTGTCCCTGCACACCTTGCAGCTGGATTTAACCAACTGCCGAAGTTTGTCTTCACTCCACGTCTTGTCAGATGATATGCAAGCGCTAAGAATCTTTCATTTACGCTTATCCCAGTGTACTTCGCTCACTTCTTTGGAAGATCTGGTGAGACCGTTGGAACATATCACCCTCACGGACTTTGAGCTGAACATGTCAGGATGCAGGTCATTGCAGACTTTGGGGGAACTCAGCACCCAGCTACGGTCGCACCTGAGTCTGGAACGCTTGCGTTTGAACTTCTGTGACTGTGATGCGATACCCAAAGAGGTGGAGATGGACTTGGCAACCTGCCTGAAAGAGATCAGTCATGGAAGAGATGTTTGCGCAGTGCCCTTTCAGACTGAGGAAGGCAAGATCTCTTTGTGAATTGTATCAAGAAGACGAGGTTTGGGGCGATTGCTCCTACGAAATTCCTAGCAAAATCATGTAAAATCCAAGAAAATGAACCACCGCCAAAAGCTGCGGAAACACCTCAGCAGTCTCACCAAACTGTTTCACATCCATTGAAGTAGCTGCATGGTTCAAAATCCGGGTAGTGTGTGAAGTTGCCAGCCAAAGAAGGGCCCTGGGAATCCCAAAAAAGGCAAAGGCAAAGGCCGCCCCACACCGCCATCTCTGCATCTAAGGCTGTTTGACTTGATCAATCACTCTTCTTGGTCTGAGGAGCATTGTGTGCAGCTTGATGTTGAGGCTGCATGACCTTGAGCGATTTTACACAGGTCTCCCCTGCAAATGACCCTGAATCAACATAGCAAGTATGGGGGAACCCGGGGAGCCCGGTAGAATGAAGTTGCACACATTTGGACACTTGAAAGCAAGGCGGATCAATGAAGAGTTTGCATACACGCTTTCCAGAACTGTGCACCATTTGATCGCTTACGGACTAAAGTCACCAACACCAACAACAACTTTTCTGATCTTTTCGGTTTCAAGGTCCACCAAACAGTGCATTTGCAAGGGACACTTAGAGCCATGATCATGGCCAACCCCAACTGTCCCCAACTGTGGCGAGGCAGAGGACTTCGTGGTGCGATGTTCCAAAGATGTGGCCATCGGCTGCGAATTGTCGCCTGGCATCTGGGTGCGGAATATGGACGAAAGTTTGGAGAGGAATCCCCCAGTGTTTGGTGATGGAGATAGAGCAATTGCTTGACCCGTACCCAGGTGTGGGCAACAGCAGATGAATATATTGTATGTTGCGTCTCTAGATTGTAGCCTTCCATGGAAAGTGTGCAGAGGTTCTGCCTCTCAAATTCAGTAGTTGTAGCTGCTGGCTATGGGTTGGCACCATACGCTGAAAAAAAGCATTCCTAGACTTCACAATGCACATACACATAGACATTCATATCGTAGCATGTTGTTTCCAATTTCATTGGGTTTCCAGACACAATTCCTTTCCCTTAATGCCTGTTTGCAGAGGTTTAAATCCTATGGCGAGCATTCTGATGCCGAGCTCTTGCGAACCTATGGCTTTGCGACTTTGGCCGATGAGCACATTTTTCTCCACGGAGAAGCGTCATGTTGCGATGTTTCCCCCTATATTTTTCTATCCTGGGACCCTCCAATTCCACCAAGTTTGTCCAACATAGCGATGCACAGCTGCACACACACATGCTGGTTGTATGACATCTGCAACAAGTTTCCATGCACGTTCATGTACATTGACCCCACATAACACGTGATCCCGAGTGATCCCCAAATCCCAAAGCCATGCAGGTGCAGGATAAGCAAGTTCCTGTTTTTATTTTTAACAGTATAGTTTTGTTCTTCCACATTCTTGGCTAAATATTTTGATTGATAATCTTGAGTGTTTTGGGTTTTGGAAGTCAGGTTGAGATGGGCAGATCCAATCCCAATAATCTGCTGGTGGCCACCCAGCAGGAGCTGCTCGAGGCGTCCCTGGCTCGCAACATATACATAGTCAGCTTCGCTGCGTCATGAAATTGACGAAACAAACTTAGTTGCCTCATTGCAGGCAGAATAAGATGGATGAAACAGAACAAAATGATACACGCAATGAATTAAAGTGAGACATGCACTTTCTTCCAGATTTCATGGTATTATGGAATATTTCGTCATGGTCCCTCCATGCTTTCTTTCAATCAATGCCGCAAACCCGCTGACACCAAGGTGTCGTCCAAGTTCCATTGGCAACGAAGCGGAGCGTTTGGCCCGAGTGCAAAACCTATTGAAACCTGTGACTCTCAGCAGCGGGAAATGATTCGTCTACAGTTCGCAGGATTTGGATGAGGGAATTCATGGAGATCCATTGCGGTTGCTTCAAATTCAGACAATCCAGATGCATCCAGATGCAGAATATGACAGGTGAACGTCTATAGAAACAATAACTCCATCAAACAACGATACCATCGTGGTATGCGGACTGCCGCAAAGGTTGTTCAGCTGGACACGTTATTAGCCACAAGGAAACAGACACAATCTATATACATATAAAGTCTGACATGGTGCTTCAATGTGCTTCAGTGTTGTTTCTAACCATTCTAATCCATACAGTCGGTACACAGTACGCAATGTCTAGGAAACAATTTTGGCTCCTCATAAAGCATCACAAAGCCATTTTTTCCATAGCCGGAAGACACTGGGATCATGTCAACGCGTGTCCCAGGTATGCGATCCCTGCCTCTGGTGTGTTGCCTCCTGAGCTGCTGACGGTGGTGCAGGTGATGCTAATGAGCCAGTCTCCTGGCATCGTTCATGGAGGGATACCCCGAATCTATGGCAAATTTCATAAGAAAATTGATGATTAACCGATAAACCACTACAAAACAAGATCAAGCATGGGATTTTGGGGGAAGCTGATGGTTCCTGGTACCCCGTATTTTCAGACAAACCCAAATCAGGATCAAGTATTAGAAGCTTTCGTGAGATTTCGGCGGAGTATAATATGACACTGATGAGCGACAGAATACGAGCCTGCTTGAATGTCCAGGCTTACTTGATCTGGGTTGCAGACACAGCTGGGATGAGTTTTTTGGCTGTACAACCTCTGCCAGGACAGATTATCAGGAGTTCCACGACTCAGATCTCCAAGTGTTGCTTGGCTGCGGTGTGATTGTCTGGTGATTCCTGGACTGTTCCCGCAGCACTTTGGTGCAGATCAGGGTTTGATGCCATTGCATCCATTGCCCATGCAGTGGCAAAGTGGCCCCATTTCCTCCGAACAGACACATTGCCATTATCTTCAAACACATTGGCATCCACTGTCACTGTGCATTGATAGTTCAGCATGTTCAGGACTGACAAGATGCTGCTCAACCCTTTCCAATCTCTCCATCCACAATGCTGTGTGGCTTTGAGCCGAGATTGGCCCAGGTTGGGGAAGAAGTTTCACGTTCGCGGCAGCGCGCATGGGCAGAAGGTGACTGTGTGTCGCTCGTCTGGGCTCACAAGGTGGACCTGAAACAGTTGTGGGGTGGCCGTGCGTTTAATGATCGCAGGCTGCAGACTCTGCTGAAAACCTGTTGTATCTGCTGGGAATGTCACGATTTTCACGAAGGTTCATGGTTGTCAACGCTGTCAAGAGAAGAAGTTGGTTTGGCTTCATTCAACCGATGCAGTCAAATACTGAATCTTTGGCAGATATCTTGGCTATAGTGTTTTCGAATGTTTTCGATATTTGTCTCAGTGCTGCAAAGTTCGTGACAGCTCCGGGCCTGTCAGTGATTGTGCTGTCGAGCCCGATCCTATCTTAACCTCTCGTTTTCAAACTTTTACTGTATGATCTGTTCTCCCATGCTTTCCCATGTTTTCCAAGGTCTCCTAGGTCTGTTGTCCAAGCTCAAGCAGCGCTACGCGGACCCCACGGGCGAGTCAGACCGCGCCAAGCTGAGCCGTGCCGTGCGATCAGGAGAGCTGCTGGTGCTGCAGGAGGTGAGACATCCAGTGGGATGAGGCTGAAACAATGGTGAAACAATCATCAAACCAAACATGATAACATGCTGAAGAAACATGGGCTTAAGGGCTAAATAGGATTTGTGGATGGCTCTGGAACTTTGACACATGCCCCGCTCCCTGTTACTGTTGGTCTTCATGGTTTTAGAGAAAAGCCCAGTCAAACTAAAATGCAAAAAGCATCAAAAAGCAGCATTGAGCAGTGCAGGATATGAACTAGGATGTAGTCCATTCCATTTATGCCAAAATCACCAGGGAAAGTCATCGCAGAGAATTTGGGGATATGTCCATGTCATTGAGAAGGCAGTCCGATTGTTGTCAACTACTCGTAGCCTCAGTGTTCCTCTGTTTTAGTAGTATATTGCTGGTTCTGAAATGCATTTTTTGTCGCAGAACATTTGGGGATCAGCTCCCATTTGCTTCACCCAGTGCCCATCAGGTGCAATGCTACATCCTGACGCATTTGGCACCCGTGGAATCTCGAAAGCGAAAAGCCAAAGACAAGGCACAGATTGGAAATGAATTTTGCATTGATTGGGCAGTTTCCATCCGTTCCAGTCAACAGCCATTTGGAAGCATTTTGTATTTGCCTGCCACTGTGAGGGGCTTTCGTTGTCTTGCGGAATTAAATCGGTTTGAAACGGCGTATGCCGTGCCCTGCTAATCCCTGTGAAGATTCCTTTGAGTCTATTTCTGTGACAAGAAAACATGCTCCATGATGTCCCTCTTTGCATCCTTGTGCCAGGTTGCTGCAAAGAAGGTGTCAAAGAGCACCAGTACGGCGACGTCGAGTAAAGATGGTGGCTGATTGTTTGTGAGTGAAAAGAGCCGCTGCAGTGATAGTGATATACACAGGGCGCTACACAGAACAATGATAGCACAGATCTCCGATGTTATAAGGACCTGAGTCACCTGAGCTTGCAAATATGTTGAACATGAATTTCTTTTTTCTTCCTCTATGCTGCAGTACTTCCATGCACTTCCTACTTACTGTCCTCGCCATCACAGAGATATAGGCCTCGTGGTTTGGAACGCTTCTGTGGATGAAGCCGGTGCCAAGGACACAGCTCCGAAGCAGACTGGAAGTGGACAGATCCCAAGGCTCGCCATGATGCTGGTGCCCCTTCGATAGTTCGGATAGTTGATGATCTGATATGACAAAATAACATCATATACCATCATAAACATCATATGACATCATTCCCATGCAAGAGATACAGGCAGAGCTGTGAATCTCTTGTACTACTCAAAGTGCTTTGCAGCAAACCCTGATTCTCCCATTGATCCATTTGTTTTTTTTTTGTACACCAGAGCTGATGTATGTGTCAGGTTCTAGCTACCAGCACTTTTCGGACGACAGTGACCAGAGTGCTATAGCAATAGCAATCACAAGACTTTGGCATTGCTTTTGCTTTCTGAAGGTCTCCCGCAAATGGGTGATCATCAACCAAATCCCAAAAGAGAACCCAAGGTTCAAGATCCAATAGATGATCAGCGGTTCATTGCACCAGCCTTACAGGATGCCTCAGTGCAAGATGCTTCACTGCAATTGCACTTGGTACCAAGTCCGGCACGAAGTCACAGGCTTTGGCGGAGGGACATCTCAAGGAAGCCAATGATGAGAAAAGCTGGCGCATGACAGACTTTACTTTTAAGTTAAGCATTTTAAGCATCTGAAAGTCTGAATCTGTACTCTCAGAAGCTTCAAATTAACAATCTGGCATTCAGAATCAGAATCTTCTAGGGTTCTTTGGAGAACGAAGCTTTTCCCGATTATATTTGATTCTGATTTATTTATTCATTTTAGTTTGGTTTAACTTCTGCGGTTTAGATGTATGATTTAGATGTATAATTTTTGATTGTATTTATACTGTATACTGGTGAAGTTCTGACCCGAATTTTTCATGGTCAGGCGATCGGAGGTGCGGCACTGCCGCCACCTCAGAGCCCCCCCACAGCACTGCTTGCGACCAGTGGAATTGGCCTTAGATGTCAAAAGGAAAAAGGTCAAACAACTGTCCTTTGATGATAATTTTGAAAATTGAGATGTATCAAACAATTAGTTTGTTGTTCTTTGAGATGTTTTCTAGACCTTGTCAGTCGATGCATGTCGATGCAAAAGATAATGTACATCACACAATATATATAATCTCAGACAACATGATTTTCTCATATGACATACCGTGGCCATAGCATGGTGAGGACCTGGGTTTGGATTTCCCAATTTCTTTCAGCGCACAGGTGCCAAAAGCTCTCCACCAGAGGTGGGGGGGTAGCCAGGGCAGCCAGTGCTGGTGACGTGTGAGGTGACAGTTGAATCATGGTGGTTTCATGAGCAGGACTACTGATTATGATGATGATGATGATGATGATGATGATGATGATGATGATGATGATGATGATGATGATGATGATGATGATGTTGGTGATGATGTTGGTGATGGTGATGGTAACTATTCCTGTTATGATCATCATTTCTCAATATGAGTAGTAGAATCCTTTGAGGCCTCCCAACCTTCCAGTTGAGTTTTTGATCCCCTTGTCCAGCAAATTTCAGGGATGTTTAGTGAAGTTCTCTGCTTCGCACAGGTGTCTTCATCTGAAATCACCGTGTCTGCCTCACCTGTCCGCGCCACAGTTGTCTGCGCTGGAAGACTTGACACCTTGACCTTGGATATTGAGATACACCATGATACACCCGAAGGTTCCAGAAGTAGTAACAGTAAAGCAGACTGAAAAAGAACCCATACCAAAAGCGGCAATGCCATGAATGAAGTCACTCCCATGATGACAGCCACTAAAGAACGCATTATATAGAAGAGCCCGCACTGATATGCTTAAAGCTTTCAAGCACAAAACAGTAGTAACAGTAGTACACAAGGAAATCCTTGTGTCTCCTTAGCTTCCAATTAGCTACGTATTGGGCACTGTTTCACCAGTTGTTGTCCACATCTCGACATCAGGAGCAGATGCAGGCCTCAGCAGCTATCGAGGCAGGGAAGCTGGGCCATGTCACCAAACATTGGTACAATTTGTCCCTGACATCAACTTACACCAAGAATTTCAGATCAAGGAATCTCACGCTGAACATGTTTTCAAACATGGTTATTACAAGTCATTAATTGTAATACAAGCGGGGGATTCTTCTAGAAGGAGACTTTATGGCTTCAGCAACAACCTTAGACGGAAAGGAGCCGGTTGCTGCAGAGGATGCTGCTGCGGAAGGCCCCTGGTTGCAGCTACAATCAATACACATTGTCCTGATTCTTGGCAGCCTACTTTCCATTTGGCAATTGTCACAGAGTGTATATAATATGTAAAACAACAGATTGTATTGTATCATACTAGACATTTGTGTACATTTGTATTGTAATGGAAAAGCTGATGCGAACAATCAACAGATTAATGCCACTCACACTGGCCAAGTGTGCGGTGGAACCTGTCCATTCAGTCGTGGAGTTATGTTCCGCACTTTGTCGTTGGCTCTCAGATTCTTTAGGGACTTAATCAATGACAGACTGGGGACCACAGCGACTTTGCCAGATGCAAGAAGCTAATTGATGGTGATCATATTCCAGACACAACAGCAAACAAAACAGCATATATATACTATTACTTGAGTGCAAACGGAGCCAGCGCGTCCTGAAGATGTTTCAGCTTACTTTTGGGCATTCCTATGGTAGAACACCATAGACGTGCAGTATATGACGCGGTTTAGGCGTTCATTTTCACGAGTCATTCTCAGGATTTCACAGCTTTACTCAAAAAGTTGGCACGCAAAGATTGCTATTCAGCCGCCACACGCTACGGTTTGAGCTCGCAGACAGCATCAACTTTGAGGACGCGTGTGACATGTGAAAGGTCAAGACGAAACGGAGATGAGATCGGATTATATATATATATTATACATAGGTAATTAGGTACTCGTATACTGACAACCCCCTCATTAAATTCAGGAACATATTCAGATTCGCCACAAATCACCGACATTTCGCAGATGAAAGCAGTTAACATCTGAGCGCCTGTTGCATTACCAGACAGGACTTGTCGATGGTGGGCACGGAACCAAGCTGGACGACCATCCCGGGAAAGGCCTGGTGGGATGTCCCACATCTTGGTGTGCACTCAAGTTTGTTTAAGGTTTTGGAGTTGTAACACACATTGAGATTGGATTCAAAGCTCCATTCAGATTGTTTTTGAAGATCTATGTTGAAAAAAAATCACAGATCTCGAACCCGGAGTTGAAATGCCAGAGGCTCTAGGCCTCAAGGTATCTCAAGGTTCTTCCTCGTGGCCAGGCAGGGTCCATCAATCACAATGTTTGCAGAAAGACCTACGAAAAGCACATCCTGGAGTCAGAACAGCTCAGCACATGTGAGCTGTGCCGCAGAACTTGGCACCAACCCTTGATTCATAATGCCCTGTGCTGTTTAATTGGGGTGTCCCATTTGGTCGCAAATTATCACGATTTGGGGGTACCCAACAATTGATAAACCATTGTTTACCAATCCGGAGTTGATTGTTGACCCTCCAAGACTCATTTCGGAACCCCACAATTCTCATGAGATCGCACATCATTCAGGTCGAACATCCCTTGGCATACTGGCTATCCGGTTGACAGGCAGGGGCTCAGGTTATCAAAGACAGTGATGCTGCTAGCCGTTGGACCAGCTTGGAAGCACCACTGAGATCCACTGAGTTTTTTATTTTTCGCGCATCAATCATATGGGAACTGAGCGTAGCAAGCATTTGCCAGTTGCACATTTTCTCTGCAAAGTGACCATCACAGGGGATCTTGAAGACGGAACCAAGATCATGCATAAACACATGCAACATTTCTGTTTGCTTCACCCAAACTGCCTCATGTCGGACCCAATGGACCCAGCAAGATCACAAGTTATTTGTCTTCGACTGCTGGACATCAGAAGTATTGACACAGACTCTTATGCCATGGTGAAGGCCGTGTTCACCCCGTCCACGTAGCCCACTGCCAAGCAGAGGTGCCTGGGTGGATGCACACTGGTGGTAGAGGATTGTTCACCTGGACATTTCACACCTTTTCAATCCTTTTCATGTTTCCTGATAAATTTTGATCCGGAATAAAGCCCGAACAATGGCACTCAATTCCAAGTCACTGGCGGCTGTGCTCTTCTTGTGCGGCCGACAGCATATCGTTTGTAGAAATCGGCCTGAAAGGCGACGAATGCGGTGGGGATGCTCAGAGGAGGGTAGTCAACATCCGGGAACCCTAAGGGGATCTGGCCGAAAACAAGCCATATCTCCGCAGCGGAACATGCTAATGTGACAGAGTCAAAAGTTGACTTTCAGGATCCTTCAGGTGTCTCCGGAGCATGCAACTCCAATACTGAGTTGAACAATGTTGGACACGTTGCCCACAGAATATTCCTTGATGTCCACACAGACGTGTGCAGGAACCAGTATGAGTCGAGCTACCCCGTGTACCCCTGTTACTTATGTTTCTTCGAGGCAATGACCGATTGGCAAAGCGGAACTCGCCGCACTGGCGACTTTGACAGCCGAACATGACTCACATAGTACTGTAATAGACATTCCTTGGGTCTCAATGGTGATATACACTTGCGGTACAATGCCAATAATGTGTTGACAGAGAAACATCAGTGACAAGCTGGTGCCTGGTTGCTGGTTTCTCTATATTTCTGAAATTTTCTGAATTTGTATGAACATGTTTGGACTATTTTGGACTCGTGTAATCTATGGCCCACTGCACTGAAATTGTATACCGAGTGCCTCACTACTAGTTCGAAGCCAAATAAGAAGGAAAAACAGCCACTGCGCAAAAACCTGCTATTATGGGACGTCAAGATTCCTTGGAATCGAAGTCTACTTTTCACTGCACACAAGATCAGGAGTTGCGCTCGCTGTCAACAGCGTTAGTCAGTCAGAATTATTACAACTAGACCTGGTGCAACTTGGACCCCAGACCACGATATCCTCTACAACTTACTCTCGATGTCCCAGTAGAGTGCAGAACTGAGGAAGAAATGCTGGTGAGTCCGTTTCCTGAATGGGACGGGCGCCAGTTGGAGTCTAAAGCAATTTAGATGTTTGTCAGTTGTCACAACACTGTTTTGGATCAGCAAGTACTTTGCGTGTGTTGGCAGCAGACCAGAGAAGACAGTATTTCTTCAATGCTTTTTTGACTATAGATGATGACTTATAGATACATGAATCATCTTTTGATGAATGTGATGCGTATCTATAATTGTATAGTGATATATAATGATATATAATGATATATATATATATATTCAACATTAATGTTGGATCTTGATTAGTGTGCGGGCCCCCCCCGCGGCCCAAAAAAATTGAGGGAGCGGGGTCTGAATTATTTGTCAGGTCAGGATTTTAATTGAAATCAATTTACTTTCAATTGCTTTTACTTTTAAAGTCAATGGACAAGAAAAGGGTTTCAATTGAAATCAATTTACTTTCAATTGCTTTTCCTTTTAAAGTCAATGGACAAGAAAAGGATTTCAACTGAAACATTATTCAAAAAACAAAAAAAATAACATATGAACATATTTATTTTTTTAAAACAAAATCCTGACCTGACAAAAAACTTGACACAATACCGACCCATCATCAATTGACACAAGATTTACTATTATTTGGAGCAAACTTGACACAATACCGACCCATGGCACTAATCAAGCTACAACATTATTTAGATTATACAGTTTTTCTTTTTTTTTTAAAGAAATGGTATAAAACATGATTGAGATTGTTGGTCGCAACAGCTTTCGATCCCGCCAGGTCCTTGGGTAGTTGCTCAACCAGCAGTTCTCTTGGCCGCCAGGACATCTGCCGGATCCCTTTTCCTGTTAACATGAAACGCCCCTAATAAACCATGGTTTAAAAGGGGATGAACCACATATTTGGAACCATACAACGGGGGTGTTTCATATTAGAGGAATTGATTAATTGTGCACATCATTGAAAGTCCAACAATTCCAACGGATCAGTTTGACTGTAATGGATTGTTTGTAGATATCAGCAACAAATGTAGCTCTACACTGATGAGTGTCGCAATCAGTTTGTTCTTGGGAGGGTTTTGTTTTGCTCTGTTTGGATGGCTCTATGACCATCCATGGCTATTCATCGCATTTTTCTTGTCAAGCTGCTTTACCAGGACACCAGCAGGGCTGCGATGCGAACCTCCAGAGGCACTACATGACTTAGGTGATTCAAGAGGTCAGCTAATTTCAACCGTCATCGCGATCATTTCTTCGTACAGCTTGTAGTCATTGGCAGAGTCACGGCAACATTTCTCAACTGACAAAGTAGGAGAAGTAAGGACAATTGACATTCCGTGAGATACTTTTCCAATTCCTGCAAGAGTGGTTGTTTCATCAAAATTTGCCATCACTGCACCATCCCAATAGGTCTATGGAGAGATTTGCCAAGATATGGCAGACATGGCGGTTTGCAAAGCTCAGGAGCCGCAAAAGTGAAACTTCTCTGAGCATTCTGAGCCCTTTTCATCCATCTCCCGGATATCAGTTCGTTGACTTCATCAGAAGTTACCCCGCAGACACCTTAGGACCTTAGGACATCTCCAATTTGTCTCAAGGACCTCAAAGTGAACACCCATTTCCTGCTGAAGCACCCAGTGGAAGGGAACCTGGGCGCCCGAAAAAAAAGTTGAAGAAGGTCCTGAATGAGCTGGAAGGTCTGAAGATGTCTGAAGGTCCATTTGACAAAGATAAGCAGAAGCCAAAGTCAGCCAAATTTCCAGCATTTGCAGAGAACTTGTGACCTGGATCCACTTGCTGCTTTTGGCTTTGGTTTTCCATCAATACCCCTCAGCATCGCAGCGACGAGTGAGGCACCCTTCGAGGTGGACTTTGCTGGTCGACGGGTTCCAGTTCGGAGCACCAAGGTGGAATGAGCCAAGGGGTGACCAACTCTGCCACCAGCCTAACGATGAGCTGATGTTGCAAAAGAGGTCGCAACATGTGTAAAGATCCAGCGAAATCAAATCGTTTCTCAATGTGCTCTCAGCACATTGCTCAAGGAACTGAATCTGTCTGCAACCGCCCTGTTTAGGACCATCTTTGATTTGTTAATGAAGCAAATAAGAAGGCGTGTGCGCCTTTTCAGGAGATTAATGGCTTCTCTCTGGCAAATATGAAGATAGAGCTCTGATACAAAAGGATTGAGTGGCTCCGGAGTCATTTATTTGAAGCCTATCTCTCACTGGCTACATAGTTCTTTCTACGTTCTATCAGATTCTATCAATCATAGCTCTACTGTTGCCAGACCTTCAGATGGAATGGTGGCAACCAACATTCGCCCCATGGGCCCAATGGCAATGGCAGTCATCGGCCCCAACCAAGGCCAAGGAGACGGTCTGTGATGATCAACTGACGGCAAGGACAGCCTGACTGTTTGTGCATGTCTGATTTTAATATGTTTTACTAATTTTAATATATTTCAATCGCTGGTGAACTGTTGGACAGTGCAAGCTTGCTTGGACCATCTTGTGGACTCTTGCACTTAGCGCCCTTTTCACATGTACTCATTGTAGAATCAGACAAAGCTGAACAGATACTGCAACATATACATTCAATTATATAGAGGTTGATGTTGCTCTCTCCTGGTCAAGGAGAAGCCTAAGTCCCGCACGCCTGCGTTACATGATGGAGTTCCCTTCTCAGCAGTGAAGCTTCCAGTGGGAATCAAGGCTTCAGCCACTCGGACCCAGCTCAGGATGGCAGAATCTGGCCCGGGCCGTGATCTGGCACCAGCGCGCCGCCGGAAGGCAGATCCATGCGCTAGTCGCATGTTGACTTTTCCGGTAAACGACCCCCGACATGGTCACGTTGGATTTCGTCCATTTTTGGGTTCCGTTTTTTGAGAAGGTGATTTTGTCTTGATTTTTTTGATCCCCCGAACACATTTTCTTATGATATTTTATCAGACGGATGATAAGAATGGGATTATTGGTTCCACATGGCTGTGGCGTCGCGTGTCGCCGTGCTCAGGCGAAGCCTCGCTCAGTGTCGCCGCAGGTGGCGAGTCATGGATCTGCAGCAGCGGCGCAGCGTTTGGTGCCTGAGGCGTCTCAGCAGGTGGGGTAGTGGAGAGCTACAAAACTGCCGGCTGTTTGAAATTTGTTTGATACGTATATATATATATAATTATATATATATATATATATATGATTTTTATAAGATAGATGCATGATATAATTAGTTGACACTGATATATGTTGATCTCCTTATTTTGATGCTTGATAATTAGATGTAAATTGTCAAGCAGGTTTGAAAATGCATGGTGAAGGGCCTTGGACAATGATCAAGTCACATTCCTTCCAGGCGGCCCCGCGCTCATTCTCACCACCTCCGCCAGCAGCATGTTGCCGGCGAGACGTGTCTCCACCAGGAGAAGATCAGGTGGGGAAAAACCACTGGATTTAAACGGATTCAACTGGATAGTTGGTGCTGGTTTCAATTATTTTACCAGAAGGAAGTGGGCTTTAAGCACCATGATTACCATGATAATGAAGGATATTGTCATATCATCATTAAACAAGAGTCTACATGTAATTACTTAATAAATATACTATGATAGATTATTGTACATGAGCAGCAACTCAGCAAACCTACTTGGTGCATATATACTCATAGAAGGCATTGCAGAACAAATTGCAGAACAAACATCCTTGTCAAGGCTTTGGCAGCATCTCAGTCTCAGCTGGGCTCGCTGGGATCTAAGCCTCACGTGATGCCGAAGAAGAGACCTAGACCTATACAGACCCATTTCATCCCATTTCATTCTACCTCCTTTACCTCCTTTGCCTCCTTTGCTCAGGCTCTTATGCTAACTGCTACTGTAGGTAGCAAGTCCCGTTCTGCGACTGTCCTTGTTGAACGCAGAGACTGATCCTCCCAGGTGGATGTCCTTGGGCGAATCGCCTGCAAGGGGCCTGGCGAAGGCCTTGTCGAGGCAGTGGCTGCTGGGACCAGAAGTAGGACAATTGAGATCTTGTTGCAAAACCGAAGTGATGATAAATTTAGTATGCCAACTGTTGCAAAAGCTTTTCAGTGCGTACTGAGTTTCAGTAATTGGCGGACACACCACGCTATATTAGTTGTGATCGAGGTTTTCGTCATAGCTTGCAGTGCTTCAATTTGAGTGCCATTGCAAGACTGGTACTGACCAGGCCCTGCGTGGACGGCTTTCAACCAGAAAGAGGAGTGTGCCAACCCCACCCTGCACAGACAGTGTCTTGGCTCAGTGGCAGATGTTCTGTGGGGAGGAAAAGTTCTCCGGCAATCAATGGATTCATAAGCCACTATTGATATCATAGCATAGCATAGCATGGCCTAGCCTGGCATGTCATGGCATAGTATCATAGTAAGCATCACTTTTCGTACAGTAAAATAGGCCGCCCTTTTGGTTTTACAATGTTTTACAGCAAACAAGGCCTACAACCGTCATAATTTGTCGATGCTGAGGCCCCGCTGCCTCTATCGGCTGGGCCACACGCACAATGCCATAGAGCAGCAGCGCCAGCAGCAGCGCCAGCAGCAGCGCCAGCAGCAGCGCCAGCAGCAGCGCCAGCTGTCCAAGGAGCACAAGCACCAGTCTTGAGGCTACCTGTTCAGCCTCGCGTGGTATGCCTGGAGCTAAGGAAAGGGTCAGAGATGGCAGGATATTGGGCCTAAAGAAGAATGGCTGAATGCAGAGGATGGAATTTGGAGTGAGATGAGTGGGATTCAGCAGTTGCAGTTGAGATTCTTGATCAGACTTGATTGAGTTGGTGGATATGGGCAGGTAAAGTTCATCAACAATTTGCAGACACAATATTCTGGTATCCAGCAAGAAGGTTATCATGACACAGGGTGCAAATCATGTTGACAATTAATTTCATACCATACAAACTACATTAATCCAGGATAAATCCATCACTTAATGACATGACTTGTGCAGGTACGCATTGTTTCAGTATGTTTGATTGGTTCCCGATCATGGGGTTGTTGGCACATGGGATCTTCCAGGTGGCTTTCATTGTGAACCAGTGACGATAGCACTTCGTTGAGGGAAGGACAGAATCGACCAGGAGATTTACCATGATTTATCACCCAAGGGGCTCCAGAAAGATGATCTATTTAGGATACCACCGGCCAACAAGAAGCAAGTTCAATAATTAGTTCGATGTTGATGTTTTCACTTTTCCGTTCGTCTATCTGAGAATGTGACTGGATGGATTCTGATCGCATTCCCCACGTGAGGAACCTAAGGTTTCTCCGTGAACGTGTGTAGAATCACAATATGTGTGTTCAGGTCTTTGGAGACAATCAGCCACCAATGAAGGCAAACTTCATTTTTCGGATGCAGAGACACAGTTTTGCATTTTGACTAGCACTTCTTGCTTCATCTCGGTTCAAAGATCCAATGCTCTTAAACAGCGTTTCCATTTGAAGTTTCAATGGTGATTGCTCCTTGTGGAGGACTTCAGCCTCACGTTTTGACCAAAGACAGTCGAAACGCTGATGGGGCGGTGCCGCGGCCAATGTGCTTGAGTCAAATGCGTGAAAAGTCCTCCCAACCGAACCAACAGATCCAGCAGGCTGAGCATTTGGTATCTCGATAATAACCAACTGTGACTATTGAAAAGCACCAGCTCACCTGGTACCAAGATGTACCATCATACATACAATGGAGCCAGGTTCTCCAGCTTCTCCGAGCCGAGCCCGGCTGCCCTGCTGGGATTCTGTGCTTGGCCATGGACACTTTAGGATGTTTTTTGATGTTTTTAAGTCTTGGATATTGCAGAGATCCCTGTGGTGCCTAAAACGTCAGTTCCTTCCAAGTCCCTTCAAAGATTCATATTGTGTGATATGCTGTCATACCAGATGTTCATATCAACAAAGACGATGTGGCCAGGGGTTGAGCCTCTCGCAAACCCTGCCAGCACATGGGCGGCCATCATTGCCGGGCCCTTGGTGATGGAAGTGGGAGTTGCTGTGCCAAGAGTCAGTTGGGACCAACAATACACGGTTCGTCCAAGGGTCCACCCCTCCGGGATTTATTTGTGGATTCAATCTTCAACTGTCAAGATCGGCAAATAGTGAAACAACGAACCATTCCTTTGCTATTACTAATTCACGAGTTTAAATTCAAAGGGTAGCAGCTAGTGGGGAGTCTCATGGTATCCACAAACCCATGATTCTGTAAATCCGTCGGACTGCAGCATTCTCCTCCGCACATCTTGGACATTCGTGCTACTGCGCTGGGCGTACTGCCAGTACAAGATTCGCAGCAATTTCCCCAGTGGCACAGTGTTATCCTCCAGCAGAATACTGCTGATGCAATGTGAGGTCCGTTCCCGCACGAGCGCGGTCGGCAAGTGGGGATGCTCACTCAAGTTGAGATCCTCGGGACCTACCGCTAGTGTAGGAACAGAGTGCAGATATTTAATTAGTCCTCAAAAGGTCTATTGTACTAAGAATGCTAGATGATAATAAGTCAATCCCACACGCGGTGATATTAAGACCAGTTGTTTTGTATTCCTCCCCAATTAGTCCTGATGTTTCTGGCGTACATTTGAAGGAACCGAAAAGTCTCAAGCAGGGAGTCCAGTATTTCAAAGCGAAAGAGGCTTCTGCAGTTATTTACCCTTCTTGTAGTTGGATAGCCAAATGAATAAGGAGGATGATCCTTTGATCGCGTGGGATCTGCTTGTTTGACAACTCCTCGAAGGGCTCTCAACTTGGAACATTATCCCAGTCTTCAGGCTGCCGTTCCAGGGAATATGTGGTCGAGGCGCAACATGTGGTCATGGCCTAGCCTAGACTGATGGCCATTCCAGAAGCCCCTGACTATCTGACCATCATGGACTTTCATTGACTATAATTTGATGAAATCATCTGTTGACAAGAAGTTGCCATTGATCAGACGGACTCACCCGGAAGAGACAGTATCATGAGGTAAAGGTGGCCCAAAGTATATTGCCATTGGCAAGTTGAAAGCTTTTCTGGCCCTGAAAGGCAAGAGAAGAAACAGGAAATCGAGAATTCAGAATGCTGAGAAACCTTCCAGCCTTACAGTGCTTACATTGCTCTCTGAATTTATCATCCCACTTCCACGTTTTGTTGTTTCACTTTGGCCAACCCGACTCCTTGGCTTGGCAAAAAACAGAGAAGATTGGGTGATGGTAGGCATCTCCCGGATATCTTAGCACTCCCAGATTCGCTCGGAAGGCCATCACACCTTCGGAAGCCGAGCAACTCACACGGTCGGCCACTTGCCTCAGACCTGCCTCAGACTTGCAGGTCTGGAGAAGCTTCAGGCTTCTTTCTGCCTAGTTCGTCTTGATTCAGAAAAGCATCTAGTTGTGAAGTGGATGTAGCAGATGGGTGTCTTCACGTGTAGTGTATACATGTGAATATGCCATGATATGCTATGATATAATAGTACATGATATAGTTTTGTATATACATTGAGTATTACTACTTAGGCATCCCCGAGAGACCATGAGATAGAGGTCAGGTACGCACTGCATGAGTGACGAATCTTTAAACTTTAAATTGTCAATGCTCCAGCTTCTGTAAAGCATCATGATGTTGCCACATCAAGTCAAAACTGAGGGTATAAGATGGTATAAGGTCATGTCCTTCCATGGCAAACTATAGTTTCCAACATCCAGCCGTATTCCACATGTTCGAGGCCTTGGCATGGTCAAAGTCTATCACAAGTCCAGGAGGTCGTGCGGTCACCCATGGGTGCTGAAGCCATCAGCCAGTAGTGGATGGACGTGGATGGCCCAGTCATCACGCCTTGAGGTGTGGCGCCCTTCCCAGAGACCTGGGTTGACAACGACGATGACACTTGGACGAAAGCAAACTGAGATTAACACAGTTGGAACTTGCGAACAAACGGGTTGGTATAGTCAAAATCATCAAACACTCAACCCTGGATGGTTTTATAGTAGAAGACGTGATCAATTTTGTCGTTCCATTGGTACCATAATTTTGACCAATAGTCAATCATTGTTCTTGGGTTGCATATGTGCACGGTTTCATTCATGGGGGCTCCCTACCGTTGTCCAGCCATACTGATCAGGGCACTGGGCATCCCATTTGTCAGCAAAGAAGGGTTGGCCCCCGCTCTGTAGTTCGGACACTTCAGCGATTAATGTGGGGACACCTCAGGAATTCCTCTCGGCCAAGACAGACTTTCTGGTGTTCGGACCTCAAGTCATCAAGTCCTCAGAGATCAGAGCATTTTTGGGTTTGAGTGGTAATATAGCATGTATATACTATATATGAACATATGTACTCAATGTATAGATGTATATACACTTTTTGAGGCGTCGTCCATGTGCTAGTATGTCCTACCTGTTTTGCCAGATGTTTGTTCCATTTGATGCACGAGTGCGACTCAGCCGAAAACGTGCAGATTCGGGCAAGCAACACGGAAGCTTGTCACTCAAATGATCAAATATGCAAGTTTATTTCCTTAAATACCAACAGTGCCCCACATAAGTAATATTAGCAGAAACACAGTGTCTTCTTGGAGCACCACATATGTACACTGAAATGTATATACACATATTAAATAGCAACTACGTTACATACGGTATATGCATATGCTCATATCAACATGCACTGGTTGCAGGCAGGTATGTTGAATTTGTTAGTCATTGAGGCTCTCAGAGCTGCCAGGGTCACCGAAGGAGACTCGCAGGGTTTGAGGGTTGGGTATCATGGGCACTTCGCATAAAAACATACACTTTGTGGAAGCCCTTTGAACATTGCCCTGGTTTGGTATACACAGTAATATAATGCTATATAAAGAACTATACTGTGGTTTGATTTCAAGTTGAGCCCCAACCGAAGAAAACTGATGTTTCCCTTTTATAGAGTTCGCCATCTCCAATCCAGACAACTTTGGCGATTTGGTTTGAGAACCATCCATGTTTCACGTGCGAAAAACAGATCCAAGTGCTATCCGCATCCCTAGGACTCCGATGGATCCCCAGGCATGACCTGAGTCACATGGTGTGGTCAGGTTCGGTGGAACCCCACTAAGACAACACAATTTTCAAGATTCCCGATTACATTCGCTTTTTCAGACATTGGAGCAGTGAAGCGAGCTTTGATGTGTTGGATCATTGTGAGACCCGCATGCTGAAAGTGCGATGTAAACGTGGTTTTCTGATAGACAAATTCTGAATGTATACATAGACTGTATAGATATTGACGCTGAACGACATGCCCTCCGTGCATTGATCTGTGTTGCGCTCATGTTTCCCCAATTGTAGCGCAGGTCATATTTCTGTTTCGAGTGATGAGGCAGAGATCAAGGACGCGATGGTTACCATGGCACTCACAACATTCATGGAATTTCAATGTGTTGCACGAGTGTTGCAGATAGAGTAAATTGATGTATATTGATGTAATATTGATGTATATTGATGTATAGTGATCTATATTGATGTAATATTGATGTATATTGATGTATAGTGATGTATATTGATGTGTATTGATGGATATTGATGGATACAGAATATGCATATCTATGCCAGAATCTATGCATGGTACTTGTATTATTCATAGTTTGTAGCTGGACAGGGCAGCGTCCCGACACGGTGATAGCAATGGCCGCAGGATCGCCTCAAGGCACCTTGAGGGCTGCTTCCTGTCCTGGAAATGGGGGCTGCAATGGGACAGGGAAAATATGCCCTGCACAGGAAAAGATTGGCATGAAAAGATCTAGATCTCAAAAGATCTCAAAAGATCTTAACAGATCTTAACAGATCTTAACTTATCTAAAAAACATCTTGAAACCAGAAATGCTTCGGTGACAATCCCAGCGAACATTCAGGCACTACTGAAGCACAGACCAGTGAAAGGCGCGGGAAAATGGATCCTGACAAACAGGCTACAGCGGCTACATTTGCCTTGTCTTTCTAATACCGGTTCTGGTGACAGTGAAAGTCCTCAAGGAAAATGCTCTTTGATAGCCCAAGTTGTATGGCATCCATCTGCCCCTACTACCGACGTTGTATGTAAGAAGATGTCCAGGAAGCACTGAAATGGACAACTTTCCATTTTAAGTAGTTCCATCTTCTGGAAGAGTTCCATCCTGTCCACTTTGATACTTACATATTGGCGACCCGACAGCAAGTGTTTTTGGCTTTGAGCAGTGAAGAACATCATGATCTGATCCGAATCCCTGGGCCGCAGAGGTATGGTGCAGAACAAGGCTGTTGGACACAGCATTCGATTTCCAGGACCGATATCCTCCCATATCCCAATTCGCTTATACCCATGTTACACACCCTATTTTATCAATCCCTTTGGCAAGCTGCTCTAGCAAGAACCTGGATTTCAAGCCGTCTTGTTGCTGGACATCAGTTTTTGCTGGACATCAATTTCTTTTTTGTTGCCACCTGTGAAAGCTAGAAATTCAAACCTCATCAGCCCCTGCCAGTGCTGGGCCGTTAAGATCAGGAGCAACACGTTGCGCTCCAGCGCAAGGAGCAGGAGCACAATGCATAGCCGGTCTATGTTTTTTGTTTTGAGCCAAGTTTGTTTTTGTCTTTTACATATACTTAATTACTGTCATTGAAAAAACATGTGAATACCTCAAGCGGATCTGATGAAACTTGTACAGGCACGCAGATTCTAGCATCACAACGTAACAAGTAAGTTTGGCCTGAGGGTCACACCGATGCACACTTCCAGGGCTGGGATTCATAGCACAATTGCACCGCAGCCCAAAGGACCTACAAGTGCCCGTGGCCCAAAAGATGGAAGTGTCAATGGCAATTCAACAGGAAGCACCTCAGGTGCTCATACCAACTTCGTGGATCGGGAAGCACGGCAAGTGCCTTGAGTATTTGCTGGATTGCAACAGAAAAAAATGGAATTGTAAATTGTAAAACAGTGATCATCAGTATCATTCTGAAAATTTGGACGCCCTTCCAATCCCTTCCAATTGATATTAGCAAAATCGACACCTTCTGGGCCTCGAACCTGCAGGTGCCCGGCGGCAAGCTGCGGCAGTAACATCTCAAGCAGTTCAATCAGCTGCAGCAGGTCTGGTTATTTGGTCGGTGGAGGTCACGCAGTTCTTGCTTTGCACATACCTGGTCGCTTGATCTCTTGGAAGCTAGTAATCCTTTAGGGGTTGCTTGAAGACGATAGTTTCTGCACAGGATTTGTGATTGGGTGACATACCTCCCTTCGGGGTGCAGGTTTAATTACTAACCAGAGGGATGTCTTTCATTGCTGTAGTTCATTCTCTGAAAGAGCAGGACACAAGACCCAGAGTAAAGCAACACTCAAACTGAGCATTAGAGCCTTTGACAGAGACATTCCACTCAGAACAGGGCAATCAATTTTTGACCCCTCTCGACAGGCGTTGCCAGTGCAGTTCGTACTCCGCGTGATGCGTCGAGGGAACATGGCGCAGGACGGATATGATGGGGAGCAGTCTTGACCCTTGTGTGTTGCTACTGAAGTTTCATTTTTTTTGAATTGCCCTTCGAAAGAACTTCCGACTTCAAGATTTCCACATATTTCCAGCATAGTTTCGGTAAGTTTCGGTTGATTGTTGCCTGCTTCAGGAAGACCTCAACCCAGAGAGAACAGCATCGGTCATCCTGCTGTGGCAGGGCCACCACGGGCCACTCGGGAACGAGCAGCTGCAAGGGTAGCAGGCTGACTTGGTGGTTTGGCCTCGTGGTTGCAGCTTTCCTTCATGTTTCGTTGCTAAAGGATGCTATATGTTGCCATCGTGTTCTATCAAAATATGAAAGTCTACTGGAAATACATTCACATCGTTCGTTTTGATGAAATCACGTCAATGTGCTCATTTGGGTTTTATGGCATTCTATTGTGAAGCAGCCTTTGTCATGTAGGCCAACCCATTCGAACTCCTCGTGATGCACGTGGAGATTCCTGCCATATGCTCAGCATGCTGAAGCCACGGAAGCACAAGAATTCTATTGGGGCCCGCACTAAATCACTAAAACAAATTCGGTGTCCCAATGGGCCAATGGTCTTGCTGTTTGTCCTTGTACTCTGCAGGGTGTATGTGGATGTCCTTGGAGTGTGAGACTCTGCAGGGTGTATGTTTTGCTTCTCGGCCAAAGTCGGCCAAAGTCGGAAAGAAATGGAAAGAAAAAAATGCAGAGGTTTGTCCGATGGCTGTGCAAGCGTTCACAATGATTCAACGCTGGTCTAGGTGGGCGTGGCAACAACAGCCCTAGGCCTGCCATGTCCAGCCAGATCACCTGCATCTCACCTGTAGAAGAAGAGAGGAATAGTCGACTCAGAGTCTCAACATGCTTCAGAGTTGTGCAGACTAAAAAGATTGAGAGGGAACCCAAGGTCTTAGGTCTCCGTGTGTCTTGCAGTTCCATGTATTCAGTTTGTGTTTGTGATCTGATGGCCTCATTGAATATACTACTTCTATGTATATATATATATATATACACATGTATATATACATATATAATTACAATATATATATATAATTAGTGATGTACACATTTATAGGAGAGCCAACACTTCCCGATCGTTTGCTGCCAGCACCCGTCCTGCCTTGCGAGCAACAGTTCAAAACTCAAAGGGCGGCGCTGAGCGACAAATGACACCATCTTTGCCCAGTGAAAGACTGAAGTACTCGGGGATTCCAGCTACAACTACCGCAAACCGAAGCTTACAATATCTATTTAGTTCATTATGGTTCATTTAGGTTCCAGATCTTTAATGGGCCGCAGGCAACTGTAAAGGTCGTCCCAAATTTTCTGAAATTGCAATGGGGAAAACCTCGAAGAGACATCCAACACCTCAGGTTTCAACGACTGCAGCAATGCCTCCATCGACTCCAAGGTCATTGGCAGTTGGAGGATGTGAACATGCAACAGTTCGATGTTGTTGGTTGCCAATTGAGATTAAACTATCTCAAATTGGTGATATGGCACTTTCAGCCAACGTACTGGTGATTTTAAGTCAAATTGTGCCATAACTTCAAGAAGATCCATGATCAATCACGATCCCAAACTTAAAAACTTACACAAACTGAAGAATATGGCTGCTGACGACTAATCGCACAAGAATGCCACACATTAAACTTATGCATACGAATTGAAATACATGATTGCGCCAGTTCTGCCATCGCTCTTACTGAAAATAGCAGACACGGTGATAAACTCACACATGACTTCAGCAGGTGTTAAGTACATGGCCGTTTGGTTGGGGTGAACACTCACGCGCCAAGCCAGTGAATTTCAAGAACACCCTATATCGCCTATATATACATAGCCCAGGAAAAGATTTGTGCTTAGAACCTTCAGATCAAGATCATTCAAGATCTACATGCAAACAGCTGCAAGCATTGAATCAAGTCCTTGCACATCCTTTCACATCCATCCCTTTTCATCATGTAGATGAACATGTCACAAATCAAATCATGGGGAATTAACCATCAACAACCACTCATGAGGGCTTATGAACCGTCTAACATCTATTATCTTTGGAGGGTTGACCTTGGGGGTTGGTTGAATCCCCATGACAGGCAAGTGCGTCCGCTCCCTGGCCGTGCGGTGAGCGCCAGCCCACAGCACAGCTGTGGCCCTTGCCATATGACCTGGTCAGGGCTTCGGCCAGCCTGAGGCCCAGAGCAAAAGGCGGAAACCATGGAAAATCATGGGAACATTGATGAACATTGACCATTCTTGGTATATACAAAGGTTACAAAACATACTGTTGATCATTGTTGATTTTTGTTGAATATTCTTGTATATCAGATGGTTTTGCTACCTACATCCAGTCTAAACATCCACTTGTAGCAACAAACCTTCAAGGACGACAATGATCAAAGATGAGTTGGTAGAAGATATTGAGACGAGTTGGCATAATTTTTCACATTTCATCTTAGCTTTAGCTATTTTGATCTATTTTGCGTTTTTGCAAGACTTCAGGTTTGCTGTGCGTGATGTCGATTAGATGTCATGTGCCAGCAGGCGTTAAGCATCGCCAAACCGGCCAAACCGCGTCCATGTCAATGACAATGTCAATGTATGTTAATGTTAAATATTGTCAAGGCATTGATTGTGTTTGGTGACAATTCTCAGGTGCCTGCGAGGCACAGTCTTCAGTCCAGGCTCGTTTGACAAGGATATTGAAGGGGTGGACGAGGAATTAAATCTATGGACTCTGTTTGGACTCTGTTATTATTTATATTTCCGCCATGTTCTTTTCCTTGTCTTGTGCTCTTTTGGAGTTTTGCGGGCACAGCATCCTGTTGCATTTGCTGGAATCTTCACGCGTGCCGGGTTTGGAAAGAACTGTACCGTCATGTCCCGTCCAATTTGTTCGTAGACCAGAGGCCAAGTCCTGCTTCGCCCTTGGGTGCGGAGCTCCAAGCAATGTCGCCCAAAATGGGTGGTTTTGTCAATCCAAGCCACACAAGGTGTCAGAGAGGTGTCTATGTTGTCAGAAGATGTCAGAAGATGTCAGAACCAGCAGGATGGAGTAGAAAGGATTGCAAAGTGGCAATTGAAATCTCAGAGGACACTTGCCACGCCACGATGCATTCCGGCTTGGCTTAGAACTGCCTCACCACGTTCAGAACATCCTTTTGATGTCTCCTGATGTGTGAGGGACCAATACACACCAAACATATTACTAGAACTATCCCTTTGCAGATCCCTTTGTCAACTTTGCCACTTTGAAGACGGTTTGGTTTCACTTGGCTGCTTGGGATGTTAGAACCATATCAAAGCAGCTATCAACTGCAGCTGCGTTTGAGGCTCCTGTGGTTTGGCATGGCAAACCGACCTGAGGCTTCCTGTCACCACTGCGCTTGTGGATGTAGTGTGTTTTATGTTCTTGATGCTGAAAGAGATGGGGTGATCAACAATGGGATTTTGGGTGCCACTGCAATGCATGATCCCTCATAGTCTGGATTGGTTTAGTATCCATGGTCACCTTTGGATGATCCCATGGCTGAAGCTGCCACAGGTCACCACCTCTCGCGCGCCTGGTGACACCACGCCAAAGGCAAGACCTTGAGACGATGGAACAGACCAGTTCTGATGTGGTAGAACATGTAGAAAGTCACCTTAACAACATTGCTTGAAATAGAAAAAGAGCAACTGCCAAGTATTGCCGAGTATAGCTGTAGAAGGATCATTAAAAGAGGCACCGCCTTTTCTCACTTTAGAAGCGCCTTGATGACTGTTTTGTTTTGTGACTTCTGGCTATCCCCTATATAATATCAAGCCGCATCAAACCGCTAATGCTGAATACCCCCGACACACGGCAGCTCAGTACCCACAGATCAGTAGGTCCAATACTAATTACCTGTTGGTATCGATGGTTTCGAGAGTTCGGCACAGCCGGTGTATGTTGATGTAAGCCATGGATATCTCCAACCACTTGAGACATTGCAGGACTTTTGCACCTCCAGTCACCAGCACGGCACTCAACTTGTGGAGGGTCGTTCAGTCCTTGGGATGGAAATGCTGATGGTAAGGACACGCCAGATGACGATTTATTGTGCATTTTCCAACCATCCCCACCTTGCTCCGACGAGAAAGCAGAAATAGCACTTCATTGCTGGACCATGATGTTGTACAGATAACGAGTATCAAGATGGGTTGATCTTCAGACAACTTGCAGAGCTCAACTTGTAGATGAGTGCTTTGGAGCACGCCTGACTGCCCTCTGTCAGGCATCGCAGATTGTCGGAGAACCATTACCTGAAGCAGCATGATTGATTATGGCATGCTTGCCAGTTTCATACCCGTTCAAGAAAGGAACCCTCGTGATTCTTGGGACGTCATCTGCAATGAGTACCCAAACAACTAGGCATTGTTCACAGTGCTTCCTAGCAATTGCCTCCTTTCCCTCGCACAGCGAGTCCCAAAAGTAAAGGACAGCCAGCAGCGCTGCTGGCAATTAATTCAGAGCCTTCACTGGGATGGACTGTCCTTGGTGCAGTGACAGCAATTTTTCTTGGGTCAAGGTCTTGGCCATGCCACTGGCCATGTGCCCAATACCATCCAATTCCCTTTTTTACTGCACATCCATTTACGCAACAAGGTCGGATTCTGAAAGCTGGCAAGTGTCAAGGACATTCCCACCCTGATGTTGTGCCAAGGTGGTTGATAGAAAGGAAAACCACAGCTGCAGCGGGAGTTTTTTAGATCTCAGCTATGCTTGGTGCAGATGTTGCGAACGTGGAGATATTGCAGCATCTGATGAACACAGGTTGGGAGCTGATCGTGCTGACATGTCTTGACACCAGGCAGGCACTCCGTAATTCAGCACACGAGGCCGCGATGGTTTAGTGATACGCACTGCAGGAGAAAAGGACTGGGCTACCCTGCTGCTCTGATTGCCTGGCTGTCAACCGAGTTGCAGCGATGGTCACTATGCCATTATTGAGCTTCCTCCCAGTTTGCCCGCTTTGCACTTTTTCGTATGTTTTCTAAGGTCTATATAATCACAGTAGAATGGAATGTTGATAAGACGCATGGTTTGTACCCGTTTACAAAATATGTCCATCGCAATCCCACTAGTTTGAAATGCTTCATGGTGTAAGAAAAGTCAAGACGTTCATGCATGGCTAGCCGCGCTTGCCGCAGCTGTGACCTTCCAGCGGACTGTAGCTTGGGGGGCAAAGCTGCGACCGCTTGGTGAGGGCGCGGCTTGCGGACTCTGAAAAAGAACTGCAGGTCATGAACCCATGCAGGTCATAAACCTAAAGCCATTTTGATCCCTTTTGAATGGTAAGAACTTCAACGATTGATCAATTTGAATAATTTACTGGACACTGAAAAATAAGTCGGAGCGAACTAGATGCCTAGTTCTTCACCTTGAACGAGGATCTTGGATAGCAACCTTAGACTTGAAATTCATCAGGCAATTTTTGACAGAGACTTCAAATATCTTCAAATCATTTGCATTTTTCCGAGTCTGCAGCCGGTACAAACCGGGGAGAAAACTGGACTAATCAACTTGATTCTTGGCCATTCAGGAGAATGTCATCAACTCAGATCAGGAGCTGGATGGACGTGTAAAGATATTGAACATGTTGTAGTGAATGAGAGTATAGTCGAACGTTATATTCGAACAATGGAACAACATGGAATAACACTGGATTTGAATGGATTTGATATGTCAACATTAATAGATATATTGATAGATTCATACACATATCACATGTGTATGGTTAAATAATGTGTGTATGTATATAACAACGTATGTTTGGGATAGTGGATGCTCTCAGTTCTCACTTTGCCCTTTCCCATCATGCAAATTGGTCGTTTGAGGCCGCCTGAGCTGATTGGGGAAGTGGATTGGCCAGTCCAGGTTAAGGAGGCGACAGGGGGATCCCCAAGTCACCATGAGCTTTTCAAGACTAAAATGGTCTAATGACTTGGATTCTTTTGGGGTACCTGCATTTTAGGAAACCGCCAAATCACTTTGGTGAGAAGTAAAGTATGGGTTGTTTTCTTTTCATTGTCCTAAAAAAATGACTTGTTCTTGTTGTTGGTTTTGAAGGGCATGCGGCGTTATTGTCCAGAGAGGAACGTGTTTTAGTAGGAGTTTGTGGTACAGTGTTACTGCGTCGGGAAACATCCTGACATTGTTTCGTAAGTCCCTCTTGAGGTGATCGACTTTGGCAAGAAAGGAAAAGGCCGTTGGAATGGGGCTTCCTGGAACTGATAGTGGCTCATGGTGGACACAAGGTTAAGATCAAGGAAATCAGTGTTGGACAAGTGGGGAACAATTCATTAGCGGGCCGTGGTCAGATGTGAGGCTTTGTTCGTTGAACTTGGTGGGAATCAGATCCATATCTTGTGTCAGTGTTGCAAGTCAGATACTCTGGTTTGAAATTCAGGGAATCAAATCCAACTGATAAAGCAGATATAGATTTCCACAAATTTACATAGATATAGATATAGATGAACCAGATTCAGTGCATCGTGTTTTCCACACATTTTTGTCGTGATCCCAATCAGGTGCCCCTACTCGTACCCCTTGTCCAGGTTGGGCGGCGGCGAAGCCCTGGAGGACTGAAATGCTTGTGGTGGTTCGGGAAAAGGGGGGAAAAACAACTTTGAAAGATCCATCGGATTTGTTGGATATATATATATATAAATATGATATAGGTTAGTAAATATATATATATATATGATATGATATATATATATATATCATATAGATTAGTAAATCCATCAGATTTATGAAAAATCAAACTTGCTTGACATCACGAGACATCATTTGTGGTTTCATTGATCGAAGGATTTGGTCACGCTTTCGAGATTGATGGAACGAATTTGCAGATAGACCTGGTTAGACATTAAAAGACATTTAATGCTCCAACCCACCAAAAGTGCTAACATCGGCGGGAAGAGAAGCCAAGAATTTGCAAAGCCTCAGTGTCACGCTGCCTGGTGGCTGAAGGGCTACTGGCCAAGTGTTTGGGTGAGCGATTATGGCCAGGAAGCTAGAACCGCCTGCTTCCAAACTCAAGGCAAAATGCTGATGAGACTGGGGCAGACTCAATTTCTGACTCATGATTTTTTTCGATGTGGGATGATGTGGGTCTAATGTTGACCATGGTTTGCAGATGTTTGCAGATAAAGCACACATATGAGATGATTCCTTTTCAAGTGCACAACACTGCTAGCTAGGCTTGAAAGCACAATTGGTCCAATTGAAATGACCTTTCCGATATTTCCGATGCTGACTCATTGAGAATGTTGCTTGAAAACCATCAGTAGCTTTCACTGGTACAAGAGGTACCTAGTCAAAATGTCCCCCTTCAGTGAGAAATGACATGAAATGACCTAAATGCCACCTCCTTAGGGAAACTATCACTCCGGAGGGACGTCAAAATTTCTTCACCAACTCGCACCTTATATGTTGCAAGAGGCAGAAATGAATAGACCAGACACAAAACGATCAAAACGAGTGTCCAATTCAGGGCATATTGGACGGAACGTGCCAGGCGTTTGCACCCGAGTTTGTACCGTTTGCTGCTGTGCCTTGGCGACAATGCACAGTGAGATCATCTTGAAAAAAGCTCTGGCATGGCATTGACGTAGCAACATGAGCCGCCAGAATTTCCATTCAGAATGCCGAGAGGTTGGCCAATAGGTTCAACTGATGCGAGTATATTCAAACGAACTATAGCTTGTCCAGGAAGATTTGATGCTTTTGACATCCTCAGCAAATGGCACATTTGCAGAGGTGAACCCAGAAGAAGGTGGGGCGGGAAATGTGGTAGATCACTGTGACTGGAGTACGTCCTCAAAAAGGTCATCAGTCATCAGCAGAAATATGTCATACTGTACATCTCTCAATATAATTCCTAGCCTATCATCTATGGGTTTTAATTGCTGGTAGGTACCCTAAAGACTCAATATGAGCAGACCGTGGAAACCTCCGGTGCCAGTAGCGAAAGGAATCCAGGAAATCTCCTGAATACAAAGTTTGGTGCAGATGCACCGTGTGCTGTTGCACGTTGACTTTGATGTGATATGAAATGTCAAAAAACTATCTGCTCTCTGATGACCAGCCTGATGCATATTGACCCTACATCCCCATTGCTTCTGCAACCGGGATGGCATGGAGCTAGCACTGCTAGGGCCCAGCAAGATTCCCTCACTTTCATGGACACCGATGAATGACGTCGGCACCCCAATGCCGTTGCATGGTGATTCTAATGATTTTCATGGCCAATTTTGACAGTTTTAAAGACTCTTCTAACAGAGGCCTGGCTTGATTGAGAGGTTGTATTTGCAGTGCGTAGACAAAAGAAGTTTTCTTGTTTGTAAAGCCACTCCGCAGTAGCTCCTTGGTGGTTCTGGGATAGGTGATACGGTGATACTGTACTATACGACTGTATGTGTCAATATTTGTTATCATTTACCACCCGGAAAAAGGGCAGCTCGAACTGAGAGGTTGCCATAGGGTTGCCGGCAGTGCTCGCGTTCTCCAGATCCTTAGTTTTCCGTCATCTCAGCATTGGAACCTTCGAGGCCGGTCAATCCAGAGAGGCGCCTGCGGATGACATTGAGTACATAAATCATGTCCAACCTGCCAAAGAAAATCAAACAAAATCAAACAAACCCTGATCCCTCGTTTCCACGTATGCCTGACTGTTTGCATAAAGTTTGTCCAACCCTAGCTTTCGATCGTTGAAGCGACCACTCTTCTTAGAATGTATTTGCTGAAAAAAAAAACACAGGGTGTGCTGGTGGGCTGTGTATTGATTGGTTCATACTTTGAGATACTCTTGAGATCATATTGTGACATTGCATGACATTGCCATCTTTCGCATCTTGAGCTCTCCTTCAGCCATGAAACAGCATCATTTCAACCTTCAAACGGCACCTTGCCCCCCCCAGGTGTTTCTCATGGAGATGCTGGCTGCCATGGATCATCACATGCATCAGTTGGTGCCTGATGACCGCAAATGACAAGAAATCATGGTAGACTGTGTGGGAAAAAAACAATAGTTCCTTGTAGTTCATTTATATATTGAATGGGGATAGTTCATTTGCAATATAATAAACAAACATATATATATATACATATATATATATTGAATAATATACCCAATGAGGATTTGGATGCATCTCTTCAAATCATTCGAACTCATCCCAGCTGCTGCTTTTGGCCCTAAGGCTCCGGGAGACTCAGCAGGCGGAAAAGTTGGGTTGGATCCATTGGAAACCCATAAGTTGTGGGGAAAACATCATCGAACCATCCTGGATATATTGTTGTCTGGTTTCTTATGCTTGCTGTATATTTGTAGAGGTATACGGCATATTCACATCAATTACTGTACTGTCATACATGTGATCAGGATAATATATATATATATTTCTAAACATCAGTGATACATTTGCTCTGATGATTATGTAATCCTGGAACGCTTTGTGATCTTTGGGTATGTTGATTTCATACTAAGTGGTTCCTTGAGAATCTTGAGATTCGCTGTACTCTGAACCTGCTAATGGCTAGAAAAAAGATGAAAAACACCCCAGGAGGGAAAGGAAGGATGCCAATTTGAACAAAGGCGTAAGGCGACCTTTATATAGTTCAGACTTGCACTAGACTTGCCAGAAAGAATCAGCTTGCATCAGTCTACTATTTTCAAGATGCACGGAGTTTTGATGGCAATAAATGCCAAATTCTGTGGGCTGTTCATATCCGCAAAGGCCAATCCAGGGCCTTTGATGCATTGCAGATTTCGCCGCTTCACGTTCGAAACCGATGTATGTAAGACAGCTACCAAGAGAAGGAGTTCTATCGAGATCTTAGATCATTGAGATGCAATCGTCCAGAGTGCCCACACAGAGAGAAAACATGATAAAACATGAAGTCTTTCAGAGACTTTCTGTCAGTTTTCTCGTGTATTGGCTTTCAGTACTGGCTGCGATGATCGTGCTGTGCCAGCGATTTCCGCACTTCAAAAGCCCGTCAGGGCTTGGTGGCCACTGTGGAGGAAGCGTGTAAGACGGCCTTGAAGGGCCACTTCGGGAGGCGTGGCAGCTATGTAGCGAATGTCGTGAGCTGTCAGATGCAAACATGTAAAAAAAATGAGTAGACCTGGTGCAAACCACGGATGAGTTCAACTTCCACAGAATGACACCTTTAAATTAGGGAAATTTCCTGCACTCGACAGTCGAACATCGGCGTCATCCTGGTAGCTGGATGTAGCTGGTATATAGCTAAACCTGGATGCCTTGACCGCAGTTTCCCTGCCGTAGGCTGGTTTTGGTGGGCAGCGCAGCATTGAGAGTCGGTACCAGCAGTGAAGCATGGAAATTGGAGCCTCGTGACAATGTCTTGTGCATCATCTCATTGAGATATGGAGACTTCCTAAAGTGGGGGTACCCCAAATCATCGAAAATAAGACCGTTTTAGTATTGAGACCTATAGTTTTGGGGGATCCCATTTGAGAAACCCTCATACATTGAGATGATCATCGCTATCGCCTGGCGATGAAACTCAAGGTCGAGACTCCTGGCAGTGATGTAGATGTGGTTTGCTTCACGCAGCGTGATGAGGGAAAGCAGGCCTGGGGAGCCATGTAAATTGTTTCAGGCAGGACGTAGGTTATGAATGGTTGTGGCTGGCAGTGCTCCCGTTTCATCATTCTGCAGTACATTATGACTTATTGATTATGATCATACTCGCCAATACCTGTGATGATGGAATCTGGAGTTACAGGCCGTGGGTCTCCCAGTCACGGTGCTACGTCGTGTCGGGAGCCCCATGACAACCAGCCAATACCAAGAGAGTTGCCCGATTTATCGAATGGTATGAGTTGGTTCGCTGGTGTCATCTCTTTGCACAGTTTTTCTTTGTTGGTGATTTGGTCATTTTCTTAGCCGCTCAGGAGAATTTTGACGAGTTTCCTGGGTGCTACCTTTCTGCGAATTTTGCTCGTCCAAGGTCCATTGGTCCCTGAAAGAGCTGTTGAGACAGAGTGCAAACTACCCGACGTATCTCTCCACGGAGACCCGCGGGGTTTGAGTGGATGGTTCTATTGTGCTATATATATATATATATATTGTGGTATTATTACCCATATTTGTACGTATTAGATCCTATTAGTAGAGACGAAGGTGATCTCAGAAGTGGGACTTTAGCTATGCAAATAGCAGATAATCGCAGCACGTGGTCACTCCTTGTGTATCTAAAGGTTGCTTGAGAAGATTCAATGCCCGCCGTGGCCAGTGGATACTCCCGTGGATCGTTACATCATGAACAACTTGTCAGTGGCAGAATGGAGACTGCTCACCAACATTCTATTGATAAGCTGCTACTGATACCCCCATAACTCCAGAGCACATCCTTTATACTTCCTCAACAGACAATTGTAGCACCGGCTGCGCAAGCTTTCGGCTCTTGATTTTAGAGACTTCTTGAAACACGCACACACATACACACACAAGCACAAACAGGCAGCTCCAGACAATACAGCTGAAGCACATGCAGTGTGGAATGCAAAAAGCGCTATGCCAACAGTCCATCGATTCATCATTTTCTATCTCGATCATTCTCGATCTATACATTAAATGTCACAAAATGGTCGAGCTCTGCCATCAAAAAGCGACACCACTGAGAAGGTGCCAGACAAAGCCTTTGACGCCGGAGAGCCTTGAATGTCAGGAGGTGCAGCCTGCAGAAATCTGGGATCCCTGGTGATAGCCACATCTCATGATATGACCCACCAACAGCAAGGTTTAGTACCGGGTACCCAGCCCTCACTCCTCAAAATCCCACAGGCCGGCGCCTGGCAGTGAACAGCGCGCAAAATGCACAACTGGATCCTGTGACGCTGGAAAGCAGTTGGTTTCGAGAAAGCGTGGATAACATAACTTGTAGCCTGCTCCAAAAGCATTTTCTGATATATTGTAGGGGGATTCAGGGGGATATGATATTTATTGTATTCATACGATTCTTTTCGATTTGACTTGACACGGCAGTGCTCCACCGGCTATATAATTCCGAGAGTGACAATGTTCTGAAAGTTTTGCTTTCCTTTCCCTGCAGCACCAACACACCACGTGTATGACGAAATTAAACGGATTAAACTGTATAATACTTGGTTTCGCGTGATTTTTTGGCCTTGCGCCGGCGGTTGCACTTGGTGCGCATCAGGACAGGTGGTGGCTGGCTCCCCGCCAAGAAACGGAAGATTGCATCGCAGCCAATCGCACAAGAGGCGCATTATAAGCAATGGTCCTTGGTGTGCTTGGAGAGAGGTATACATTTCTTGCGAAGCGATGGGTTAGCATTGCTTGTTGGGAACGGATTCCTCCTACAACTCTGTAAAGGAAGGGCCATCGAGCTTGTTTGTTGAAAGCATCTTGCATTGCACGACAGACAGTTCAGAAACTTAGATCCCCGGGTCCGCAAGCCCAACATATCCATACATATCATTGAACCGCTTTGTTTGTGATGTTTCCCTCGAAACACAACCAGGAAAGCTTCACCCAGTTTGCAAAGAAGAGTCTGCAATGTCTGCAGTAGCCATGGTGGTATTGACTGCACTTGCCTGCAGACGTGTCATTAGAGAAAAATGAAATATGCTATATGATTTGTGCTGCATCTGTCGTTTGTATTTGGCTCAAACCTTGTGCAATTTCGAGTAGATACATTTCCAAGGAGACTTGCCTGGCTGGCTTATCGTGCATTGCCCCGTCAACTCTTTGGTGATTGGTGGGTGTGTGTGTGTGTGCGGATGCTCCCTGCAACCTAGAATTTGTTCATGCAACCTGCAAGGCAAAGACCCTAGTACGCGTACTCCTAGTATCTTACAGTAAGGGTTTCTTTTGAATTGCTACTGAACCGATCCCACGGTTCATGACTTGGGCTGCCAGAATAGCCAAGGAATCAGATCAACACGCGAGCATTCGATGGACTGGGGAGGACAATGGAATGGTAAAGGTGGCTGGGGCAACCAGTGGGGCAACTGGGGCAACCAGTGGGGCCACTTGGTTGCACTGGTTGCACGTGGAGGCGGCACAGTGCCAGTGAAGTTTGATACGGTTATATAAACGTGTTTAGACTATGTGATGAGCTTAATATTGGATGTTTGCAACTAGTACTGATATGTATATTATGTTTTTTTTGATGAGAGTGGTAGGCCTCAAAGATCCATTGGTCTCTCTGAATGTGGACACTGATTTGTTTGGCCAGCTGAACTTTGAGTTCTGGCATGGGGATATGATGGTATATGATGGAAAGCGCCAATTTGTAGTTCTGAAGTTCCCAACTCAATTTCCAATAATTTCACCTTCAGCTGGAGTCGATGGAAACGCTGAAAGGAATTTCGCAAGGCTTGCATGCCAAACATCAACATGGCAAGCCAGTCCCACCCGGCATTCAGCCGGAAGTCATGGCTGGACCCAGATTTAGTCAGTTTGGTTGCCCTTAGGTTGGGAGCAAGGTGGCAATTGGAATGGTGGATGGAGTGGCGGTGGAGGAAAAGGCCTCGGAGTGCTGTGAGTTGTTCAATTGGACGGTTAGAATATGTTAGAATGGATCAAACATGAAACCAATATACGGTACGTGTTATTTTGATCTATTTTGTTTTACTTGTGATGCTCGTACACTGTCTAGTTGGTCGTTTTCTGATCGCAATGATAGGTTCCTCTGTTCGTTTGAAGTTTCGTGTGTTTGCCCCGAATCTTGCCATAGTAGAGCCTTCAGCTCTTTGCACCATTTTGCACTGTCTGAACGCAAAGCGCTTGCCTTCTAGTTTCAGACCCTGAGTCCTATGCATGATGTAGTTGGAATCTAGTGGCGATGAATCTTACATTGTGATGTAACATGTGACAACCAGTTTGCTTGGAGAGTTTGTGCATTCCGCGAGCCATGTCGATATCATGTCGATCATGCCGTCAGGTGGTAGAAATGGCAAAGGAAAGGGCGAGAAGAAGAAAAAAGCAGATAAAGATAGGGACTCTTGGCTAAGCCAAGCACAGAATTCACCCTAAAACTGCCAAACACATTGGAATCTGTTGAGGGTTCTACATGGACTGACGCGCAGAATTTCTCCAGTCATTGTTTTTTTTTCTTTCGTGATAAACCGACGCAGTTTATTGAGATGTTGGAACGAATAGGTATGGGCACTGATATTTGGAAGAAGCTCTACATGACAGACGTAGCTCAACATGTTGAAACACAATGCCTCATGCAAATAGGATCTTTGAAATGCAAATCTTGTCCAGCAGCGCAAAACGGCACACAGGTATGTTCCTTTGAAGTTTTTCAGTCAACTCTCTCTTTCCTGCCTACGAGCAAGTCTTTCACACCAGGGCAATGGCTGTGTAGGTTGTATAAATAAGTTTTTTCGTGAAAGAAGCTGTAGACCAAGGATGTGTGATGACTAATGATATTTGATCATGTGAGCCATGATTTCCAAGCGTTTATTGTGGCGGTAGCTCATGGCGGAGAAATCTCACCAAGGACTGGAGAGGAGATGGATCCTCCGGGAAGGGCTTCACTGACCTCAAGTTTCAGGAGCCCAAGAAGGATCCCTGGCAGCACCTGGCAGCAGCGAAGGAAGATTCGATTCCGTGTAGATGATCAGATTTGTTTAGATGTGATTCGATGTGATTACATTGGATAGATTACTACAATTTGATTCCATCATTAGATCAGATAGATAGATTTACTCACGCACAGATGTCGATGTAGAATTTCTGTACAAGTTAGGTTCTGTGGCCTTGTTCTGCATTTGTTTGCTGATATCTCCCACAGATATCGCATATGTTGGATCATGACCTGGCCAGCTTTCCTCACACCTTCTCTCAGAAGGTCACGCACAGAGTTGGAACAGAGCTCGTTCAAACAGTTTGGGGAACTTTGGGGAAACCTTTTCAATAGGCTCTCGCAAAGCAACACCAGTTTTCTCTATGTTTGATGAATACGACTTGAAAGTGCAAGCAAGGGGACCCAGCCCTGGGATGGCGTGAACTTGCTTACAGACAGCGTGATCAGATCATCGTCATTTGTTTTGTGGCCAGGAAGTGGTGCCAGCGGCAAACGTCGTCGGACCTAAGAGTAATGGACAGGAGGCGCCCGTCACTTGTCCTGACTTTTCAACAGAATTGTAAACAGCAATGGGCCCTGCTGCCTGTCACAGATTGATTGCTTTCTTTCACCCCATTTCACTGGTAGATCATGCTAGTCAGGGGATGTGAGGGCTATTTATCACCACATTTATAACTGGACCAGGACTATCAAGGAAACCAATAGCCCAAACTCTGGGGCAACTCCTTCACTATAGAAAAGCTAAGGTCCCGAATGAGGTGGATGAGGAGCCCTACGTAGAGGAAGATGATGCAACTGGGCTTGTATTGATACCTGCCAGAGTCAGCACCTTTCGCAGAAAAGGTGAAAGAATTTACCGTTATATAATGATACCGGTATGAGGGCTAGTTTATACACAGATGTAAATTATCAGAGGTTCAAATCCAACTGATGACTTTCTTTGGCGAAGCATGTTCGGAACTGCAGCTGAATTCCTGGTCGAGTTCTGATGTGAACTGAGGAGGACGACGAGTGGCACCAAAAAGCCAGTGCTTTGGTGCTTCGGCCGCAAGAGATATTGGCTTGAGCACAGTTGCTTCTTGGGACCTTCTCAAATGAATTTCATGATGCATTCTTTTAGACAAACCTCTCCAAGAAGTCTCGGAAGGCATTCTGAAGTGTTAGCACCTTCAAGTTTGACACTCTTTCTCAGAAGTGTTTGCAGCACTTGGCCTGCTAAGAAAAACTCGCCGCAACTAGCGCCTGTGCTGCCGCCAACGGTGCCGCAACCACAGGCAAGCTGCCAAGTTGGAAAGACACTTGTGGGGACAACATGCAGATGCAATCTTGGCTTCTGTGATAGGCAACCAGCATTAAGTAGCTATTTCCGACACAAACACAGTTTTTGCTGTGAGCACGTGCTTCAACATGCCCAAGTGCAGGGAGAGACATGACCGCTATGGTGCTTGAGATTTAGGTTGAACAGTGTTGAATAGTCACAACCTGTCACAACTCTTTGTTGATTCCATTCCAACATATTAAATCAGATTAAATCATATTAACTCATATTAAATCATATTAATCATATTAACATATATTAAATCATATTAAATCATATTAATCAATATTAATCATATTAATCATATTAATTCCAATTCCAACACCATGTTATCAATTGGCCATTGCCAGTCATCCCTGATCGCAGGAACAGCCGGCTCCTGCTGGCAATGGTGTGGCATCGCCACCAGTAGCCGCACCGCCCGTGGTGCCAAAGCCTAATGCTCCTTGGACATTCTTGAACCGTCTTTGGCCATTTTCAACCGGATCAGTTTAGGAAAGGATGGAAAGAGTTTAGATGTTCGCACTTCAAAATCTCCGCTGCTAAACTTGTTGAGCAACAAAAGTGAAAGGGGCTCCGGCCAACAGACCTATACACAGTTGGAGCACATCTTTTGGTCTAACCAACTAGTACTGATAGGATCCAGTTCACAGAATTTGATGACGATCAACAAAAGATCTACAATGTATTGCAGAGTGAGCTCCTCAGAGCTCATGCTGCGAGCATGATTTTCTGATTTGCCACTGTTGATGTTTGTTGTGTCAAGTGGACAGCCGGCACAAGTTGTCGGTGCCTCCACCCCTTGGTGTCCCAAGGTAAAGTTGAACACAGCACTCTCCGTGAGTATCAAGAAAGAATTGCAGAAGTACGAGGAATGCGAGCGACTTGCGATATAAACTCATGCAGGTTTTTTAGCTGAGGATCATCAAATAGAATATCAAACATTGTCAAACTATGTCACATTGTTCGTATCCTTCATTGTTGTTCGGGAGTATGTTTGACGTTTGTCTTGCAAGGCAGCTAAGGGTGGTGGAGGTGAACGACGTTGCCATGAGCAGTAGGCAATTGAATACATACCCCATGCAGCTCTCTGGAAACTGGTCACCTCTGGAATCCAACAGTATTCGGTTTCCATGCCATTGGTAGTAGCTAAGAACTCAGACGGATGTTGACGACGTGATGATTTTTTGTTTGAATAGAATGGTGCTAGTTGCTGTCAATCTGTGTCATTTCATGTGCCGTCCCAAGGCCACATGCTTGCTTTTTGGCCTTTTCTTATAGATCTTATAGCACCAGCCAGTGCAACTCTGCCAGGAGATGTTGAACATCGAAGACTTAGGCAAAGCCTACGGGGAATTCGATAAGGCTGTCCAGGCAGGGGCGCAGACAACCTCAACCTGTTGGAATCGCTTGCTTGCACCAGCCATCAGATGTCCGTCCAACATGGACACTGTTTTGTTTTGTGTCTTGGTACATATCAAGTAATTATCAGTATCATAAAATCAAGTTCTCCAAGTTACAGCACACATAAATACGCAAATGCCGCAAATGAACATGTATTCAGTTATTCTGTATTCAATTCTATACATTTCTACTCATTTTGTAGTTTTGGGAGCGAATCTCTCAAACATGCATCTTTGTTGAACTCCCATCCCTCGAGGGTCATGTTGTTCCGGTGCTGTTGTAGGCAGGTGAAGGGGTTTGCGATCCTGCCACTCTGACTTTGTAACTTGGCAAAGGCAACCGATGGGGATAATATACATGTGCATACATGTGCATACATGTGTATATATTATATACGTATAATATCAATCAGTATAATATTTTAATCATTATATATATATATATAATTATATATATATGCGCATATAAAGTATGTCTACATCGATACATGCTGCATATTTGGCTCCTGCTTTGGTAAATGGCTTCGTAAGCATGCGTGAGCCATTACCATCGTTGCTTGCTTTGCTTTACAGGCCAGAAGTCCACTCTTTTGTGCAGTTGACACTGTGGTAGAGTATAGGAGATCTCTGGAACAATCAATATCTCATACATACAGCATTCAAGCTTTTCTTCCGGTGCTTCCGAGGGCTTGGAGATTAAATTCACTTGGATATTTTGAATCTACACATCTGTCGACTATTCATGAATGCTTGCACATGTACGTTTTTGGTAGGGTAAAACGAGCAAGTAAAAACACACTCCACAAGTTCCATCGAGACGATAATGAGTTCTGTGCTTTCCAAGGCTGCTAGTGGCTTTGACAAGGGCCAACAGATTAGCCAACTGCTGCCTGGACTGAACAGATTCAGAGGAAACTCTCTTGTTTTGCAGACAGAATGTCCACCGAGAGCCAGTCACGCCAAGCGCTTGGACATAAAAACTTTTCTTGAACAATGCTGCTAGGTGTATGGTTCTATAGTACCCGGTTCTGTTGGAACGAATCATTTTCATATTTTGCACTAGCAGACAGTTGATTTAGCCGAATTGATGTTTGATTCTTGTGACCAGCTCTCTTTGTTTTTGGTGCCCTCCGCTTTCATTGGTGCCTAGTGCCGACATGAGGTCACAAAGTCTTAGATGCTGCCATTGCAGAGAAGGCACCACATTGCTACATTTTTGTTAGATTCTTCATAGTATGAATATACATTGCATACTATGTGAACCTAAATATATGTTTGATATGTTTTGGAATTCTTGGATTGCCACTTGCAGCCTGTCTACTTTTCCGACATCCGTCTCTTAGGTATCAGAGTTTACGTTGGGCAAACTGACTCCAAGTTTGGGATTAGAAAGCACGTCTTCAGAATTCTGTTTCAGGTGTTTTTGGATCCGAACATGATCGTGACCATTGCTATGGCAGTCAGCCCTTGCCTCAGATTTGTCACCTCCTGGAGTTTCAGGGACAGTGTTGAGCCTAGTGCAATTACTCATGTCCCAAGGCCAAAGGAGCCAGAGCCACAAAGCGCTTCGTTGCTCGGCAACTTTGACAGCGTTGCCAAACTGGTCGTGACTGACCATCTTGCGCCACTTGTGCCACTGGCGCCCCAGTCTGGGAGTCTTCACAACAATTGCAGATCCTTCTAGCAAGCCAAGCAAATTCCAGGTTACCTTCGGCGGATGGTTTATGAATGCTTGCCAGAAGAGTATTCGCAAGAGACGGTCTCTTGGAAAGTTTTTGGAGGAATGGATCGCCTGTGGTGCATACATACTGTATCACTGTATACTGCAAAAAAATGTAATATTCAATAGATCAATTCTGGGTAATTTAGGTACTCGTAAGGTTCAGCAACTAGATGAGCCTCAAGTTTTGTCAATGTGGCACCAGCCAGAATTGTTCCCTCAGTGATCTCCTGTGTGTGTGTGAGAGCAATTATTCCAATGGGTGAGACCATGAATAGCACCAATTCTCAAGATAATCTTATAGTTTTTTGTGTTCTGTGCGTGAGTTTTCGTGATGACTGATGATGAATCTCTTCGCATGTGAACTTGTTTTGGATTCACGTTGTTTACAGATATATTTTTTATTGATATGTATATATACATATATATATATGAATATATATTGTTTGTTTAATTGTTTTTGAATATTGCTTTCAACCTTACATTCTGCTTAAGCCTGATTCAGGGCTATGAACTTCCACACTGTTACTTGCAACATACCAGCATGATCCACCATAAGCAATGCCCACCATTCTTCAAAAAGCACATTCTTCAGCGTTGCCAAAAAGTTTGTTTCGTTCCTTTGGTGAACCTGGAAATCTGTCGCACCTCAAAAAACTGCAGATGGAAGGGTTTGTTGAAGTATGTTCAAAACTGTTGAAGTGTTTAAATGTTCATTAATGGACGGTTGCCAACCAACTCTCCAACCAACTCCCCAACCTTATTCAACATCTTCCAACCTCTCAGGTGCAACTCTTTGACCGGCACTTGTCTTTCATCTTCTCGGAATTGATGGCCGAGGCAGGATTTCTGGAACAAGTTGCGACATGCAACTAATATAAATATGCATATGTATAGATATAGACATAGATAATATGATATCACACCAGCAGCCTGCCAAATTGCCATTGCCATTGCCAAGATCGCTCTTGTTTTTCGATGCTTTTGGGGAAACGTCTTTCTTTTAGCAGTTTACTAGTTGCAAAGTGGGACAAGACTTTGAAGATCTTTGAAGCTAGCCAGTGCCAGAAAGAACAGAGTGTTTTAGATTTGTGTTTGCAATTCCATCAGATCTAATGATATAGAATCTCTGTAGATCTATATACATATCTATAGTTCATCTTCTCTTTTCTTTTCCGTGTACTTCGAGAACTTTCAATACTAGTCACAAAGAGGTAGCTGCCATACTTGCGAGAGGAGTCCATTCCTTCGGCCGCCAAGTCAGGTCGCTTCCAGAACCTTGCAGGTATCACGGATGTTTTGCCCCCCATGACAGGCAGATGGATGCTTTTGCCGCATGGAGAACCGAGATTCGAATACCTTGGTCAATCTTGGCCGGGATCCCATGACGTGAGCCGACCAATGGAAGCTACACGCTGCAGCTGCAGCACCATGCTATCGGAGCCAAGGTCACACTGAGCTGGACATTGAGATGGATTGGGCGCAATCTGGATCGCAATCCTTTTCCCTCTTCAATCGAAAAGAGACCTGCCTTGCAGAATATGATTCGGAGGAGGATTTCAACGGAGGTTGCAGCCGTTGGCAATACGGTGCATAATGATTCCCTGTAGAACTCACCCCGGGATTCTGGGAGCAGGCCATTACAGGCCTTTGATTTTCTCATAGTGACCGATCTAATTTCTATTGTGTACCATAGTGGATATGATATTCTTGAATATTTTTGATGAGAAACTGGCAGACCATGAGCTGCAGAAGCTGCAGTCAGTGTGTTGCTGAATGTAGGGATGATGGTTGGCGAAGAAGGAGTCACAAAAAGAACAGTAAAAGGTCGAGAGGTTGAAGGTAGGACTATATACAATGGACCACACCACACATACAAACTAATCCCAGAATTCCAAAGCGAGTCCGGGAAAGGTTTTGAGAAGCTTACAGTTATGATTTGAAACATGAATACTGCTTTTGTCCTTGTTACATGTTCTTGTGCCAATACAGGGCGTGGCTGGCTCCGTGGCTGGCTCCACTCAGCATTGGCTCTTTAGCTTTCCCAAAGTTTATTGCAGACCAGCGATCACCAGCGTATAGGAGTTCGCCACCTTTCGCCTAGGATGACAAGGGGAAGAAGGTCTACCAGCCCACCGTCTTCCAAATGGGTTTTCAGCGGACAGATGTGGCGCTGATGAGCACCAAGCTCAGTGAGGATCGGGTAAAGGCAACAGAGCTGTCCTGGGTTCGCAAGGCTGCGATTTCCTGTCCGATTGCCCTTTATTTTCTTAATTAAGTAACCTGGCGATTTACCATGATTTTCCCATCAAACATGGCTTAAACATGGTGTTTTTTTTCATCAGAAGTGGAGACTTGGCTCGGGAAACCATGTTCAAGACTACATGATGCTGATGCCTGACGCTGCGTTTGTGCTCAAGCACTCTCGGCCTTGAACGTCGCTCAAACGCTCTAAGCCTCTCTCGCTCTTCACAGCCTTCTTGTCAACATGGGCAGCGCCGCATCCAGCGCCACTTGGCTACCCCAGCTTACTTGTATGATCACTTTGATATGTTTTACAACGTACCTGTGTACCAATCAATGTGTTTTGATTGCATCCTTCAGAGCTGCCAGTCTATCCCCAAGATGGCCAATGTCATGCTTGATATGGGGACCTGAAAGGAACACTACCCGTCACCCAACTCATCCCAAGTCAACACCTCCAGGAAGCCAAGACCGCAATGGAGGGCAAGACCCCTGAGGAGATCGCAGCAGCCTTGAAGGAGTTGCCCCCAGATCAGTTGGCCAAGATGCTCGGTCTTTGATTATTTTGATTGGCCAACCCCGAGACCGTGAGAGTATGAGTCGCATATGTTTCACACATGGAAGTCGTATGAAATGGTGGAAGTCTCTCAGCTTCCGTGGTCAATAGATAGGGGAAGCAACTGGACCACTCTTAGACCACCAAGGACTCAGAGTAATCATAGAAAACTGTAGAGCTGCATTCTTGGCAGATCTTGGCGTAGAGAATGCACAGAGTCACTTTCCAGTCGCTGAGGATCAAGGCTTGTGTGGAGAAGAAGGATCCATGCCCAGGGCCTGTGGATTGCAGCAGCATCACGGTCGTGGCCAAGGACTACAAGGGAATGTTGCTTGGTGTTTGAAACAAATTGCAATCCTTTCAACTGAGTTCGAAGTGAACTCTTGCAGTGGGGCACTAACATTGCGGTATCATTGCGGCCTTCTCGATCCTTTTCGCCAACAAGTGTCAGGCCGAGATGGAACTCAGTATGAAAATTTCAACACAACCAAGGTGCAGAAGTTTCGATTGACATAGCTGTGATACAGTTCAAACATGTTCCAAGGTTGGAGCAACCTTCAGCACCAAAGTTCAAGGGCGCCTTGGCTAAGCATGGCCCAGGTAAGGGTTGCTCATGACACATCAGTCCTTCAGGTACGAGGTACGGTCAGTTGCTGACGTAGTCAGCGTGTTGGCTGGCGTTGAAGGTCAGTGAATGAAGTGAGCTGTTTGGACCACCTGCCATCCACTTAAATGCATTTACATGCATTAAACAGATTTATAAAGCATTGTTTGCCACGTTTGGAAGTGCACAGGGTTGGTTGGGTTCGGGGGTAAGAGGGAAATGCATAATTGATTTGATTTTTCTTGAACTTGCAGATGTACAGTTTGGATCGTTTGGCCTGACATTGCCCAACTGATGAGAAAGCAGGTTGTGGCAGAACTGCTCCTGCGACTGCTTTCAACATGTTTCAAAGGCCGGCAAATTGAAATCACGAACTCCACTCATTGTCCCATGCAGGGGCATGAACGCAAAGTGTGCTCCCAGCCACCCGTCACCCACCCGGAGTTTTTTCGCGTAACTGAAGACCCTTTTGAAGCTGTTCAGGCCTGTGCTGCACAAACTGTGCAATGATTTTCCTTCCAAGCTGTTTCTTTTAAAGCTGAAGACTTTTGAAGCTGTTCCTTCCAAGCGTGCAAGTCGTCACGTTTTTGATCGTTTTTGACCAACTGCCAACTGCAGGTCCGGCGCTGTTTTCCCGAATGCGTAGCAAGGGTTCCCGTTTCACTCTGGGGGTTTGGGGGTTGAGGGTGTGTTCGCCAGACGTTGCGCAACCGTCCGCAACCGTTCGCAACCGTCCGCAACCGTCCGCAACCGTTCGCAACCGTCCGCGTGAGGGCCCTATGGCCGCTGTCTATGGGGGAAGCTACAAAGGAGGTCATTTTTGGACGTTTCAGA
>BGPT01001893.1:86736-91736 GCA_003297045.1 Symbiodinium sp. clade C Y103
TCCCAAGAGTGTCTTCCCAAGAGTGTCATGCCAAGAGTGTCTCCCAAGAGTGTCTTCCCAAGAGTGTCTTCCCAGGAGTGTTTTCCCAGGAGTGTCTTCCAAGAGTTTCATGCCAGGAGTCTCTCCCAAGAGTGTCTTCCCAAGAGTGTCATGCCAAGAGTGTCTTCTCAAACGTGTCTTCCCGAGAATGTCATGCCAAGAGTGTCATGCCAAGAGTGTCTCCCAAGAGTGTCACGCCAAGAGTGTCTCCCAAGAGTGTCATGCCAAGAGTGTCTCCCAAGAGTGTCTCCCAGGAGTGTCTCCCAAGAGTGTCATGCCAAGAGTGTCTCCCAAGNTCTCCCAAGAGTGTCTCGCAGGAGTGTCTTCCCAAGAGTGTCATGTCAGGAGTGTCAAGAAGGTTCGTGTGAGCATTCGGGTTCGTGGGCTGCATCTTGATTTTTTTTTGGCGGGTCAGTTGCGAAACTGGGTGCATTTGCAGGGCTGCGTCTTTGGAACGTTAAACAATTATCGCAAGGAACTTTAATAAAGATATTGCTGAGAGGAGCATGTTGCTGTATGGCCGCTTGTTCATCTATTTGTTTGTTTGTCTTTTCAACGAAGGTGCCGAAGCCAGGATGTTTGAGCAGCAGAGAATCAGAAATGCATCGCGCTATGTACACCGCATGTTTGACATCGTTGTGACATCGTTAAGATATGTTAAGATGCACATGTCAGAAATGATCAGGTACGCGATTCCAGGGCCACTATCATATATGAAAGGAACTTTAGTTCGCAAACTTCCGAGTTATGGACGAATGTCCTGTCCCTGGTGAGTCTTGTCATCATCTCCACCACAGAGGCAGCAACAGCAGTTAGTTAGCAGGTGGGAACAGTACATCACCAGAGATAGTTCAGGAGCGAGTTTCTGGCCCGTGGTGCTTTCTAAAGGGTCTACCTATACAGAGAAAAATACTTGTACCCCCACTCTTGGATTATTTTGCCTGAAATTATTCTAGGTGGGTGGGAAGAGTAGCGTTTATCAATCAAGGGGTAGGGTTACTCCCAACGAGCCAATTAATTGAGGTACCTCAATGCAGTAGAGATCCTTGGATTAATACTTTAATAACCTTTAATATACTTTAATTGATTGAGGTGGGGGACTACCCCGGGGACCCTTTAGGAGGGGGTGATGAAAAGCATCTAGTACATACCTTGACCCACGCCCAAGCGTGGATGGCGACTGACTTATGATTTGCTTGTTGCGGTGAGCTGACACGGTCATGGGAAAGAATTGCCAATGAGACAGAATCATGTGCTCAGCGCCCAGGTGCGCTCGCTCAAATCTATGTGCGAAGCCAACCCTATGGAGGTTCGGACAAGAGCAACAATGGCCATCGATATGACTCCATTCCGATCGTGAACGGCTCTTTGGTATGCATTTGCGTTTGAACTTTTGCGGGGTAGAGCTGGTTGGGGTCATTTTGCGCAGCGTATTCTTTAGCAGTCTTAGCCAAGACTCAGACCTTCTGTCGCGTCCAGCCACCAAGCGGGTGAATGAGAGCAAGCGCATGTACCAGTAGTACCGCTCAATGCGGTGGCGGAAGTTTCAAAGATAGGAAACTTATAGGAGACCATGGTTGTTGTAAATCATGGATGGCAGAGCGAACCCACTGACAGACCGACAAGTGGTTGGAGGCAGCGCAATGTAGTTGTAACGTAGTGTAGTTGTAGTTGCGGTTGTAGTTGTAGTTCTTGTAGTCTAGTCTAGTGTAGTGTAGTGTGGTTGCAGTTTAGTGCAGTGTAGTGTGGTGTAGTTTGTAGTTTGGAGTGTAGTTGTAGTTGTAGTCGTAGTGGTAGGTGTAGTTGTAGTTGTAGTTGCGGTTGTAGCTGTGGTTGTAGGTGTAGTTGTAGTTGTAGTTGATTGCAGTGTAGCGTAGTGTAGTGTAGTTTGTAGTTGTGTTGTGGTTGTAGTTGTAACATTGACTTTAGTGTGGCGTAGTGTAGTTTAGCGTAGTGTAGTGTAGTAGCTGTGGTTGTAGTTGTGGTTGTAGTTGTCGTAGTTGACTGTAGTGTAGTGTAGTGTAGCGTAGTGCAGTGTAGTGCAGTGTAGTGTAGTGTAGTAGTGTAGTGTAGCGTAGTGTAGTGTAACGTTCCGAAGCGAAGCAATTCTGCGAGACTTCCTCCATTTTCCACGTTGACAACATCAAAAACGAAGCAATTCTGCGAAGCTTCCCTCAAAAATGGAAAGTTGAGTGTGCAGCTCATGGGCTCGTACCGCACGTTTTCTCCAAAGTATTGTGCCTGCCACGACAAAGTGAAATCAGATCATACGAAGTGCTGCACCTGTCACGCAAAATCATCTTCGCAAACCTGAAGATCTGATGCTCCAAAATGACACCCTTCTCAGGAAATCAACGCCCTGACCTCTTAACCTGTCTGCTTGAGGTGTCTCTTGTATTGCGCCTCCCACGAAAAATACATTTTTGATCATTTTTGCATATCCTCTTCAAATGTCCCACGCCTGCCATCGTTTCTGAAAATTCTACAAAACCCACACGTTTAGCTCACTTTTCACCAGGTGCAGAATCCTTTGCGCCTGCCACACAAAACGATGTCTGAACGTCACTGAACGTCCAAAAGTGCTCCGAACATGTGGCGTGTTTAACATTTTGACTTCGAAATGTGCTTCGCGCCACAACGGCATGCACTTTTTTGACATCTCAACTTCCAAAGGTGCTCCGATCCCGTCAGTTTTTCCCCCTTTTTACTTCCAAATGTGCTTCGCGCCACAATGGCGTGCGCTTTTTCCACATCTCAACTTTGAAAAGTGTTCCGAACATGTGGTGTTTTAAGCATTTTGACTTCAAAATGTACTTCGTGCCACAGCGGCGTGCATTTTTGGATCTCATCTGCCCAGATAGTTCCGCACCCGCCGCTTTAGCGAGCCTACTTCTCGACCCTCCGGAGCCACAAAACATTCGAAAAATACAGTGTGTCGCGACTTTCCTACCTTTTCGCGCACCTGCCTCTTCTCTCTTCTGACTTTCTCATCTCTTATCTTCTCTCTTCTGACTTTCTTCATCTTCTGACTTTCAAGAGGACAGGGATGTGAGAGACACTACAAGTTTGCAAGGCACCCAGCAGCAGCAATAAGAAGCACATGATGGCTTTACTCAATCCAGGTTGTGATCGCCATGTCCACCGCTCCCGGGGTTGAAGCAGAAACACAACCTAGTCTTCTGAGTTTAAGCCAGTGAAAGGCCAGCAAGGGTCACCATAAGTCATCCATTGCATCAAAAGTGCTTGTTTGTTTTTGGGCCTGTTGGGTCTGAACTATGTTTTCCGCATACCAGAGTAGGATTCTAAAACATGTGCGAATTAGGCTGAGCTGTGCCCATGGGCAGTCACGTGCTACACTTCTGATATTTTTTGACGGGGCCCTGGGACGTCAGGTCTGGGGAAGCTTTGGCAGGATGCATCATCATCTTCGAAAATTCATGTAATGACTTAATGATGTCAGGGTTGGCCCACCAGAACCCTACAACTGTTTGCTCACCCGTTTTGATTTCCAAAACCGGCGCCGTCGCAAGGTATGATTTCTGCAGGAATGAGCTGCCAATTGATCCACTACACCCATGAGGAGCACGACAAGTTCTTCGAACTTTGCAAGCAATTTGACTTCATCATCGTGCGCTGCAATCCAGGCCCGGCTTGACAATCATGGAGCGATGGGTCCGCATCAATGTATATGTTGAACAAATCTCAGGCGTCTTCTCCTAGAATTCGATTGGCTCTCTCATGTCCAGCTCCCCGATGAATATGGTTTTCGCCAGGACAGATCAAGGCTGACGGCGGTGACCAGCAGAAATTTGATGATGGCATGAGGGCCATGAGGAAGGCCGGCAAGCAGGTTTGGCCATCTCCTGATGTCATGGAGAAGATGGGTGCCAAGGATGCTCTTTGCAAGGTCCGCCACAGTCAAAAACAATCTCTAGAAGGAACGTGTTGTAAAGTGCTGTGATATTGTCATTGTGTGCAAGGTTTGCCGCTGCCTTGTGTATTGGTGCTCAGGTTGCAACTATGAACATTGGTTTGGAGGACACATTGGCTTATTACTCTCCTGAGGAGTTTGCCGCCGGTTTCAAAAAAACCATGGCATTCCAGCCGCGCGTCATCAAGCAGAATCGCGGCTCTTCTGGAGAAGGTATTTGGATTATCAAGCTGAAAGAGGAGAGGCTTGGCTGGCTATCGCCTTGATTTGTTGCCGTTGTTTTTTGCGTAGCAAATGTGTTGGGAAACTTTCGGTGTAGGGTGCTTGGCAAAAGGCCAGTGCATCACCCAACCGTGCGACGTGATGATTTTAAGTCGGCGTTTTTCTTTGCCTGCGTGAAGTGGGTCCCGAGCCAAACAAACTTAGGAACTACTGCAAAGAGTATGGAGAGAGGCTCTGTGAGGACGGTGAGAAGTTGATGCTCATGGAAGCCAATGACAACCATGAAGAGGATCGAGTGGGCTGGTGCCGTCATCGTGGGAGCTCGATTTTATGGAAGTTCGTTTGTGTTTTGTCAGTAGCTATCATTCTTTCTCTGTCCTTCGTTTCCGTCCTTTCCTTCCCTTTCTTTCCTTCCTTTCTTTTTCCTTCCTTTCCTTCCTTTCTTTCCCTTTCCTTTTCTTTGCTTGCTTTTCTTTCCTTTTTTTCCACTCTTTCCTTTCTTTCCGTTCTGTCCTCTTCTTTCCTTTCTTTCCGTTCTGTCCTCTTCTTTCCGTTCTTTCGGTTCTTTCCTTTTCTGTCCTTTTCTTTCATTTTCTTTCCTTTTCTTTCATTTTCTTTCATTTTCTTTCCTTTTCTTTCCTTTTCTTTCCTTTTATTTCTTTTTCTTTCCTTTTCTTTCTTTTTCTTTCCTTTTCTTTCCTTTTTTTTCCTAACTTTCTGTCCTGTCTTTCCTTTTCTTTCCTTTTCTTTCCTTTTCTTTCCTAACTTTCTGTCCTGTCTTTCCTTTCTTTCCTGCCATCTGTCCTTT
>BGPT01001893.1:94236-112019 GCA_003297045.1 Symbiodinium sp. clade C Y103
CAACATGTCTCAGGCCAAGAAGATGGGCGATCTGATGGGGGAAAAGGCCTTGGCAATCCTCTCGAAGTGAGTGTAGACAAGCCAAATGCATAGGCACTGCAGGCCCTTTTGTTTCATCTGCATGCGTGTTTCCAGAGGCCGCCATGGACGGTGACAGCTGAAATTTGTTGACGGTTATTTAATATTAATAGGTGTTTTGTCCGTGTGGGAGAGGTTCCGCTGTGAACCTTCTGAATTGTCATCCATTTGCTTCTGGGAACACAATCGCATGCGCTGTCTCTTGAACTTGTTGAATTTCCTGCACTGAAGGTGGGGGACCAAAGACGCCAGGTTGGACCAATAGTTTCGACCGTGGCCCGAAAAGGATCCGCACTGCATTGACCGCTGCGCAATGGACGCGGCCCCCAGAATCTTTCTTCTACCCGCGCTCACACTCACACGCATACGTCATATATATGATGTGAAAATATTGCTTTTAATTTTGATATACCATATTATAACACAAATATAACATAATAATATAGCATAGTATAATATGGTACAATTACAAAAAGAGGGAGAGAGAGATAGATAGATAGACCGATAGATAGGTAGGTAGATAGACAGATAGATCCACAGACATGATGCATGAGTTGGTTCACCGACGAATGTGATCCGAGCTGGCGCAAGATTATCTGAACCCGTGGATCCACAAATTGTTTTACACGGTTCTAGCATTGGAGTATCCACATTATACTGGGAACTCGGAACGTGTCATCTAGGAGTATTTGGATTCCGTGCCCAAGCTATTTACACAATCTTCTGAGGCATCGACATCTCCCATCCCGAGATGGCCAAGCTCGTGCCAAATGACTACGACCGCATTCGAGATGGTGCTGAGGTCGAAGTGATCAACTCTGCGATCCTTGGACAGAGAAAGGGACGCATCAAGGATCCTTTGTAAGCAGATCAGTCAGAAAGGCGCAATATTTGCTAACACTTCAGAGCAAGTTTTGGTGAAACGATTGGATCAAATTCTTGAATCTTGCGTGTGACAGACTGAAAACAGTTTATGTACATGCTTACAACATTTTTAACATATAAATATGTTGCGTTGTGTATGTATGTATGTATGTATGTAATGTAATGTAATGTAATGTAATGTAGTGTAGTGTAGTGTAGTGCAATGTAATGTAATGTAATGTAATGTAATGTAATGTAATGTAATGTAATGTAATGTATGTAATGTATGTAATGTATGTAATGTATGTAATGTATGTAATGTATGTAATGTATGTAATGTATGTAATGTATGTAATGTATGTAACGTATTTAATGTATGTAATGTATGTAATGTATGTAATGTATGTAATGTATGTAATGTACGTAATATATGTAATGTATGTATGTATGTCTGTATGTAATGTATGTAATGTATGTATGTATGTACGTATGTACGTATGTACGTATGTACGTATGTACGTATGTACGTATGTACGTATGTACGTATGTACGTACGTATGTATGTATGTATGTATGTATGTATGTATGTATGTATGTGAAGACATGCTCATAAAATGAGATGACGCAAGTGTGTATATGCACACATATGGTACATATGCACGGTGTAACCAGACGCGGCATATGCACTTACATCTGTTCACCCACCCACGATGAATTTCTTCTGTGATGCAGCGCAAAGAAATGTAATGCAATGTACTGCGCTGAAATGCAACGCAATGCAATGTAATGCATGTATGTTTGCCTGTCTGTTGGCGTGTTTGTCTGGCTATCTGCTTGCATGGGTGGAGGGATGGATGTGTGTGTGTGTGTACCTAAATATCTAATGTATGGAATGTATATACAGTATGCAATGTATATAACGTATGTCATGAATGTAATGGTGATAATGTATTTAACGTATGCACTTTATGTAGTGAATTTAATGGTGATACTGTTTTTAATGTATGTTCTGTATGTCATACACTGTATGTAGTGAATGTATGGTGGTAATGTATGTAATGTCTGTGAGGAATGTACTTGTGGTAATGGTGGTAATGTATGTAATGTATGTACTGTGTCTTGAAAACGTGCCGGGTGTGCAATGCATGGAATGTATGTAGGGTATATCAAGGTATGTAAGGTATGTAACGTAGTGTAATGCATTGCATTGCAATTTAACGATATTTAATGCAATATAATGTAGAGTATGTCACGTATGTCTATCTATGTGTGTATATTCTTTCTGAATGTTTGTATGTATGTGTGTATGTCCGTATTTCTGTTCGTTTGTCTGCGTAGATGTATGTTTGCATGCGTGGTTGTATGTTGAGTTTCGGCAACACAAAAGCTGTACCTATACAACCGAATCACGCATAGACACGCATAGACAGGCATAGACACGCACATACACACAAGTAATAATGTACGTTCATGTGTCCCATGTGACATCATATTGTACACACACATACACATCAACCTATTTGGATGTCTGTTGTGTGGAGTGTGGACATGGCAAATTTCCCCGTCTCATGTTCGACATCCCAAGGACCCAGCCGGACAAGACAGCCCCATTGGGTGTGAAACTCACATCGCCTCCCAAGGCCATCGTGGCGTTTCATTCCAATTTTTGGAATCCCCTTCTGATTTAAATGGCCTTACGGGCCTTACTTTCAAGAGATGGTTGCATTCCGTATTTTCCCATGGTTCTCCAAGGATCTTTATTGCACATCATCCCAAAGGATCAGATAGGATCAGATAGGATCAGATTCTATGAGAGTCGTAATTTATGGTTGTTTTGCACATTTATTATGGAACTGATCAGCAAATGATTGTCATGGAAACAATTTCATTGAGTTTCATTGGCAAAACATGATTTGATGAATTTGCCCTTGGTAGGTGAATTTTGCGGAGGGCTACATCTACCGTTTGGATCGTTTGGCCAGCACTGATCAAACTCGACGGATGCTGGACGCTCTGAAAGTCATCCTCAAAAATCCAGTGATTTGGCAGGGCAATTCAGATCACCTGTCAATGTTCTTGCGAGGTTTGTTTTTGCTGCATCTTCAGAAACGGCTGCCCAAATGAACATGCAACATTCGTTTTTTGTTCCGGTTTGCAATCAGGAAACATTGCATATTGACCAGTAGCAATCTGTTTGTTCAAAACCTTTTTGAATTTGTTTGACTTCCCCAGAAAACTTTAAGAAAAACTTGCAGTGATGCCAAGTCTTATTACCCCGGACAGTTCAGCTCCGAAGGTGGTAGATCCGTCCCCGATGATTCCACATGAAATTTTACGGCAACTTGGCTGCTAAACCTGTAGGAACCCCATCCCAGAAGCTTCCCACTGAAATAATCTGCTGGGTTGTGGGGACATATTCCATATAGGTATTGATTCATACTGGTACCATTGCCATTGGGTATATTATTTGGCCTTTCTGAGATTTTCTATGATTCCTGCAACACGGGGCAAGTGAGCAAGGCATGCAATCAAGTTTGAAGGTTTAGGTTCAGTGTTTGTTTCTACCAGCACTTGGGTCCCTACCAAGTGACAAACTTCTGGGCCATCATAAGTGCCAACAACCAGACTTTTGAGCTCCGGCTGCTGTTTCCAAGGAAGTTGATTTGCAATCCAGTGGAGAAAACCTTGAAGCAGGCCGACGGGTGTCAGTATGCAATCGACCAGGACCAGATAGCCCCATTGCCAATCCATAAGACCAGCAGGGTGTAGTTCTCGATATATCTTGCCACACCCAAGACTCCCTTCTGTGAGGTTCATGCAAAAGAGGGTTTATCCGGAGAAAATCTGTTCAACTTGTGTGGTGAGATACATTTCAAAGATGTCCAGATCCCATTTCATAATCATACTTCTCATTTGCTTACTCACTGTTGATCCCATCATATCCCATACATTGGTGTATCGGTCAGGCGGGACTCCAAGACCTGCCCCTGGAATCTGTGGACTTCAGCGGAAGCAAACAGAAAAGCGAAGGCCTTGCAGCCTTCCAGCAGGAGGCGCTGTGCTGCGGTCATGGTCCGTGGCAAAATGGTGATTTACTGGTGGTTTGATGGTGATTTAGTATGATTTAGTGGTGATTAATAGTTATTCTATGGTGATCAAATGAATCCTGGTGCTGTGATTTCTCTGACTCTTCACTTAGTTTTTGCAGTATCCCATTTCAAAACTACGTGGTGGTACTCCCTGCGAGGCGAAGCACGTTTACGCCCACCTTCTGAACAAGAGTCAAATTGATTCCTTAGCTCCTTGGTCATCTTGGTCCAAGACTCGCTTTTTGTGGAAGGATTCTGGCATGCTGTCTTGAACTGGATCGTAAGTGTGTTTTTCAGCTGTATGACTATAGTATTTGCTCAACAAGAATTACCAAAACAAGCTGTAAGGTTGTATTCTGTTATATTTTGTTTAATCATTTTGCAGTTCTCCAGTCTTACTTTGTGAATGATTTCAGCCTATGTATTTGGTATCATCTGGTGTCTTCTTTGCATCACCGTCGCCACCCTGAGGTTTTATCCTCCACACGTCGTTTGACTTTGATCCAAGGGCCACCCGGAACCGGTAAGACCACGACCGCCGTTCAGATCGTCGCGGCAATGGTCCGGTCACTTGGCAGCCCAATTTTTTGGAGTACGTCAATGTGTCAGCCGTTACCATTCGTTACCTTTCATTCACATGTCATTCATATTTCACTGTCAGGCAAATGTTGACATACCGTTTCCATCCGTTTCTTTGTTGTTGATATTTGCTTTGGAATGTACCAGTTGTTCCGAGAAAAGAATAGCGAGTGTTTCTGTTGGTGTTCGCGGCTATGGCGAAATTTGGATCTATCAGCTGCACATTTGGAAAGGCCATCAGTAAAAACCTCAGGTATGGCCTGGTAGATCTGCCAATTCTTGTGACAGCCGACAGTAACACTGCGGTGGACAATTTGGTGAAGGCCATCGCGAATTTGCTTCGAGGGTGTTTTGCCAGTAACATTTTCTATTGCCAGCGTGTACGAAGCTGAACAGATGAGCCAGTTTCAACAAGTATTCATGTAAAAATGCTCGCTTTCCAACTTGTATTTCAGTGCATTTCATATTTCACGGCGGACCTGGCTCTTGTATTGTACCTCTTTTGCGGAATCCTCACCAGTGCAGGGCATCGGCAAAACGGGAGTGAACATCGTGCGTGTTGGACGGCCTGAAGCCATCCGAGAAGACGTGAAATCCTACGCCCTGGATGGACGTTGGAAGGACAGAGGGATGATGGGACCCGATGGGATCAGGGTATGATGGGGTTCTTTGATGTTCTTTGGATACGTCTCGAAATGTGAACATGGGGAATGATTAATTATACATGGTGTGACACATGGATATACCCAAAATGGCAATTTTCTGGGGGAAACTGATGATTCTGATAAACCATGGACGGTAATGACTCGTATTTCAGGGTTCCATTTTTTGAGACTGATTTGAGACCCATCTTGGCTTACTGTATTGAGGGATAGATTGAAACTACACTGCCAGATGAGATCCACTATACTGTGCAGCACAGTGCATATCGTTGCAGGGTTTTGCAAGAATGAGCTTTGTTCCCCTGTGTTCAGTTTACAGTGTTACCAGACATGCAAGAAAACTCCCAGGACTTGAAAAAAGCAGAGGTCGTATGCGCCACATGCATTGGAGCATCGGGTACAACCCTGGACAAGGTGGGATAGCAAGAGTTTTGCTTGAAAGGATGTTGAAGTTTGGCAAGATATGTTAACACCATGTCGAGTCTAACTGGTACAATAACTTCTACTATGAAGTACAGCCATTGGGTGTCAGTTGCCTTCATCTTTTGTGCTGTTCACCCTGTTTTTGCGGGTAGTGAGTGCCCCAGCTGTTTGCAAACAAACTATAGAGTGGTTGAGGTGCGTTTTCCAACAGTCATCGTGGATGAGTGTACGCAAGCTGCAGAAACTGCAGCTTTGGCCCCTTGGCGCTTGGTTTGGTCTCCATTTACTCTCAGATCTGTCAAAATCCTGATGAAACTTCAGTTAGCCAGTTAGCAATGTAAGCAGAAGGTAAAACCATCATCTAGCATCCAGCTATCTCCAACTATCTCCAACTATCTCCAGCTATCTCCAGCTACCTCCAGACGTTCGAGTTGGCATCATGGCCTCCTGAGGTTCCAATTGCCCGGGGATGCCAGCAGGCGATCCTTATTGGCGACCAATGTCAGTTGCCTCCCACGGCCACTTGGGCATGGTGTAGGTAGATCTTTCTATATTATGTCAGCATCTCCTGCAGTTGAGGATCCCAACATTACACCAAAAGAAACAAACAAAATGAGCCGCGATGGATCTCAATTGCAGATTTTGACTGCGCACATAGGTGAGACCCACAGGTCTTAGGTCATGACAGTCTGCATCCGAGGTGCTCTCCGATGTGGCAGAGACCGAGAACCTTGGAGAGTCCTTGTTCACACGTCTAGTTACCCAAGGGGTTAGGCCGGGCCTGCTGGTTGGTGGAATCATAGGTTGGTGGTGACAGAGCTACTGTAGGAAAACAACAAAACGATGGTGAAAGATTTTGCGGCACTTCTAGTTGTTTGTGGTGACACCCAGCTGCCTCCAAGTGTCCTCCATTGAATTCGCATTCAGCTCACTGCACGTTTGTAACGCCTTGATGGTGGCCTGATGAAGCTCCTTGTTCATGATTACTTTTTATATACATTTAGATCTTTAGAAGGCCACACTTGCGCTGATTTCGGTTTTTTGAAACATCAGTTCAAGAAACCAAAATATAGTTGCGTTGTTTGAAGCGGTCCTTTTCAGTTGTCCCTCATGATTTCAGAGAATGCACATTTTTTGTCAAAATCACTTTGCCGTTGACAGGCCTTGCCTCTTGGACACTCAATACCGTATGCATCCCTTGGTGGCAGAATTCGCTTCGGCCCCATGGCCAAAGAGTGGTGATACCTCGCGTGGAGATTGGTCGTTCAAACCAAAGTTGTTGGCAAGGCAGTCTTGCAAGGGGCTCGAGTTGCAATCTGTCGAATGAAGAAAGCCTTAATTACCTGCTACTACAGCTATTACAGATCATGGGAGCAACAAATGCAGGATGCAGTAACCCTGGAACAAGTACTGTACCACTGTAGCACCATATCAAATTCCACAGCACAGTAATGTTGTGTACTTGCTCCATCTTGCTCCCACAATCAATATCTTTCCTAAAACTCCTGGCTTGTGTTTTGAGCGGAAGTCACCAAGTAAGTCCGAAACAAGTTCTACGATGCAAATAAAAGTCTGCACCATCCTTGCAGTTGCTGCACGTCTTTCGAATTCATTCCAACATTCTCCAACTTCGCCACTGCCGAGGCAGCCTTCTACAACGGTCGGCTGCAAAACGGTGTATCTCACATTCATCGAAAACCACCTGAAGGTTTTCCTTGGCCACAAAGGCCAGCACAGGGAGAGAGCTGCCGTTGCTTCCAAAAGTCGGTATCAAACCTGGAGGAATCTCACATCAACATGGGATGTCCATATCAAACCATTCACCAGTTATGTTTGTTACTGTATGTTTGGCCGTTGGTCCCTTGGCAATTTTGATTCCAGGCACATGCCGGTGGCTTTCATCAACCTGGAGAAGTGTGAAGAGAAACGCGAAGGATTGCCCCGTGCAGATGGGGTACTACTGATGCATGGAACAAACGGAAGGGCCTTGAATCCAAGTTGAAGGGTCTACGGTAAGGTTACTAGTTGTGGCATTTGTTGCATGCTGAGACTAGTTTATGGGCGTACTGGCATGCTGCATGCTGGTATTGTCGAGTCTTGGAGCCTTGCAAAAATTGGTCCGGTGACCAGAGCTGCTCTTGATTGCATCCATTCCCACACCCCGGCGTATCCTGTAGGGAGATGGTCACGATTTCTATGCATCTGCCTAACAGTGACATGATTCTGTGGTACGTCCCTGTTGCTTTATTTCATCACAAAGTTGATATGCCTTGAACGGGGCAGGACATGGCTCTTCCTACATCAATCCTGCAGAGGCCAGACTCGGACTCATTACCTTACAAAGCTCACCGAATACACAAGCAAAGCTACATGATTGCGACCCTATCAGATGCTTGTGACACCTAGTCATCCACGATAGTGCAAGGTCTGACACGCATATTTTTTTGCTCCAGCTTGAAACATACATGAATGAGGGTTCCTGCTGTTTCAATAAACTAGATGACATGATTGGCGGCATGAGAACTTAAAGATCGATTATTTGCAGTAGAACCAACCTCACAAGGATACCACGGGTGTTAAAAACGGATGCAACTACGACAGCATTAGACAGCATTGCTTTCCAACTTTTACTGCCTTGCAGGCAGAAAAGACGATGTGGGCACTTCTCGAAGTCACAAAGAATGGCAAGATCGGGCCGGAAGACGTTGGCATTGTGTGACTTGGTCGCAGCCTTGAGAAGCAATGGATGAGTTGCACCTTTGTTTGATTTTGTTTCCCTGTCTAATGAAGGCACTGTGTCACTCCTTTGTTCAAGGGATTCTATAGAAGTGCGTGCCACGGGCGGGGTATGACGGCAAACATCCCAGTTTTTGGCGGATGCCGCGCGCAGGACGCCCTACAAGGGACAGGTGAGGCTTTTGAAAAAGTTGATTAACGAACGTCCCGGCCTTCAGAAGCAACTTGGCAAGAGAAGTTTGTTGTGCTTTCTGGTGACTTTGATCCTATTCCCTTTGCTGTTCAAGAGACGGTAGTAGTAGGCTGTTTTGTTGTTGCTTCTAGTTTTCTTGCAGTTCTCTTTGCTGGTGGTATCGGTGCTGGTATTGTTCTTGTGCGTGTGCTTGTTCTTCCTGTTGTTTCCGTTGTCGTTGCTGCCAATATTGTTGCTGCTGTTGTTGCTTTGTTTTTGTGCTTATACCTTCTCTAGTTTGTGTTTTTGCATGTTTTTGCGAGGGTCCTTTGGACGGCATGTCCATACCCTGAAAGGAAAGTGAATTCTCATGAATTCCCAAAGTTTTATTGTCCAGTTCATTGTAAGATCCAGTTTTTCAGATCATGCTGGTTGTGAAATGTCGTGAAACATGTCTTGGACTGAGGTTCCGTAGTGGCCTTGAGGTGGAATCCGTTGATCGATTCCAGGGTCAAGAGAAAGAGGCCCGAGAAGTGCCGGCAGCTGTTGAGGAATGGGCGATTCTCAAAGCATCTCAAACATATCAAACATATCAGAGCTTGGGTATGCACACTGGACATTGGAACATATTGGAACTAGATGGATGCAGTCAATTCGTCAGTGAGGCCAAAGATGGCCAAAGGATCTAAGGGAATCTTGCTGTGGCAGATAAAAAAAACTGAGATGACTGAAAAGCAGCTAGCACTGTGCAGCTTTGAAGATCTTGGGTAAAGTAGCGTCCTTGTTCTTTAAGTCCAGATAGTATCCCATGAGTTCTGACTGGAGCACTTGGATCCTGCGAATTGACGTCTTCTCTTGGCCTTTCTGACCAGGTCATCATTTTTTGTGCCGTCCGAAACAATCGCAGCTTGTCTATCAGTGGAGATCGTAATTTCAAAACAATTTAAATAAATTCATTCAAGAATGTTGCAGCTATTGCCAAGTTTCATTACATTTACTGATGGGTTTTCATATGTTTTTATAAATCTATATAATCATATTTATCACTCATCCAAACTGACAATGAATTAAGAAACGGAACTCCGGACTTCAAAGACATTCAAATAAGATGAGCTAGAATGCAAAGGAAACGCAACAAACTTCGGCCACGTTTTCCGCCAGTGACAACTCTGTCACATCACCTTTCCTAAAATGATATAGGGCTTTCCTAAAATTGGGGGGGTTCAATACTAAAATGGCATAATTTTGGATGATTGGGGGCACCCATTTTAGGAAACCCCTATAATATGTAGAAATCGCTTCCCCAGCTTGCCTCAAATTTGATCCCAAGGTGAGGGCAAGGTAGGCTTCTTGTGCGACTGGCGTCGGCTCAACGTCATGCTGACGCGTGCACGAATTGGCCTTATCGCTGGGGGCCCCATTGATTCTCAACAGGAGATTGGGGTGAATCCTTTGATGTGTGACAACCTTTTTACTGAGACCAGATGATGTTCTCTAATCATATGATCAAATTGGATCAAGGTTCTGGTTGACGGTATAGCCGATTCAGGTTTGAACTATGTCAGATCACTTCGCCGCATTGCTAAGGTCATCGGAAGTCGAAGTACATTGATGTCAGATCCGCTGTGGCACGAGTGGTGACTCGGACGGTTTATTTGATGAGACCTCAAATATGATATAGCAAATTGCAAGCCATTTCACGCTGTGGTGGAGAGTGCTCCAGACCCAAAATGGGTGAAACTGTTATACTATCTGAATATGTCTCAATATATACCACTAGACTTTATCTAGAATTATCTGTATCTATATTAATATTTATATTATTATCTACATTAATATTTATATTAATATCATTATATAACAATGCTACTATTGTGTACATCTAGAAATCAAAGCAAGGGTGACATCTTGTCGCACCAAGGCTCATTTGGGCTGCAGCTCGTGGGGCCATTTGCGGTGAGAGCGCCAAAGGCTCTTGGGTGCCAAGGTGCCATGGCTAGGGAAATGGCGTGAGCTGCAGATGATGTGTTCATTGGGGTATTCAAAACTTATGGCCTATAGCCATACTACAATATTGTGTTCATTTATTGCTTACGCAATCAAGTTGATTTATATGATTGATAATCATGTTTTGCCAGTTTTGTTTTGGGGGATGACTATTTAATAACATCCATTCACCAACTAGTTTTTTGGGCAAAACAAACGGGGTACCAAGGTCTTGGTCCATGGTGCCTTGCTGACAATGTAGCCCTGGAGGTATCTTGTGGATGACCGCGATGGTATTTGGACAGTGAAACAAGGCCTGTTGCGGGTTGGGTCTTTGTAGTTTGCCAGAGATGCTAAAGCCAGTGCAGAACTAGGGCTGAAGTCAGTCTCGCATCATAAGATCGCCACGCAACTGCCAATTTAGAAGATTGTTCATATTCTTCTGGGTTGAAAACTCAGGTCACTAATTAGACAGAATGGCGGCTCATGTCACGCTGCTTCTGGCTGGAGGCATCATTGAGGAAGTCCAAAAAGGCATCACGCCGAAACCCAGTACAGGCTGGACATACCAACCTGACTTCATCAAGTGTCATTGGTGCAGAATCCCTTTATAGCTGGATGATTTGTAGTTCGGTGAATTGTTGTTCCATTTCCAGACGTTGTCTGATGATGGAATCGGCTTCCATCATCAGAGGATTTGTTTCGTCGTAGTCCCACATTTGCATCGTTCTCCTTGGTGCTAAGTTGTGGAATCAGGCGGCAATGATGCACCGGCCAAAGTAGAGCAAAAAGAGGAGGATATCCTCGACAGTTGGGAGGACTGCCTAGAAAATCTTGGTCTCTGAGTACCAAATCCGAAGGATTCATGTTGGAATCTGCGGTGAGGATCTTTCAAGCACCACTCCCGTCTGAACAAATTAATGATGTTTTTTTTGTTCTCTTGAGACCACACAGACACATCCAAAGTCACTACTGAGAAACTTGTTTGGTTGGATTTCCGTGCAATTTTTAGCAAACATGCTGGAGTTCACTTCCTTTCAGATCAAATGACCTTTCCATGTACCACGAGGACATGGAAAGCCCGCTGATGACGCCGGCCAACGAAAGCCAGCAGCAGGGCGCCTTAGAAAAGGCCCTCGAAGAGGACTAGCATGGCAGCAGGATGCATTTGATCTGCTGGTGGACATCCACAAATAACTGCAGCTGCAAAGAACCTGGCAGTAGTGCGAATAGCGGAAGGTACCCTGGGTAGCCCAAGGGTAGGCACAGGCAGGAGACATGTACAATGATTATCATAGCAGGTAGAAGTTAGAAGCCTCTTGATTTGCCAGACATATTCTCCCAATTCTCCCTAGAAATTCTCTGAATATCTCTGAATAAATGTCGCAGGACCCAGCAGAGCTGCCGGAAGCAGACCCAGAGGCTGCCAAGGTGCGGGGTCTAGCCGCACTTGTATCATCTGTGTCATGGATTCAGTGGGCTCCAAAGAGTCTGATAAACTGAACTGGAACAATTTGGAAACCATTTTTGTGAACTGAAGATCTTGAAGTGCTTTGGAAACAGACAGAATGCAATCTCCTTGAGATAGAACGTCACAATGCCAGGACAAGGAAACATCCAATCCCACCAGCTGAATCCGATAAGCTGCTGAGACCCGAAAGATCCAGAAAGTGTTCTTCAGACTCGAACAACGAAAACAACAGAACGTGTCACAAAATTGCTTTTAATGGTTTCAATCAAATGGGGATGGATCAAAACCTATATACTATTGATATCTATTAATTAGTATTACACATTTGATGGGGTTATTCACATCCATGAATCCCTGCTATGTTTTTCTGTGATACCCCAGGGGATTCCATGGGTGCCTCACCAGGCAGTATGCTCCACCCGACTGAAGAAGACACCGGTGGACTCTGAGCTGTTGGCTCGCTGAGACGAGTGGGCAACGGATGTAGTGAATCAAGGGTGTACCCAATGAAGGAGGAGTCATGTATATATTGCTTTATGATATAATATATTTATCTATTTTAGATATATGTATGTAATTATATTATACACGCCTTTATACTCTATATAGAGAAGTCATAAATATGATATCATATGATTATGAATGAATATATATCTGCATATAGTATGTGTATAATGTACGAGAATCTACATGTCATGTTTTTATGTATGTATAGATACATGATGATGATATGTGTACATTGTCAACCCAAGAAGAGAGTTTGCCACCAACAAATAGAAACTCGCACTTCACTGCGACACACTGAGTTTCACAAGGGGTTTATTCATCCGAGATAAGATTACAGCATATAACTAATATTATGCTATAGATGTATTTAGTTCCTAATGAAATAATTGACTCATTGAATATAGTCCTTTAGATCAGCATTCAACTAGCTCACCCAGCACTGGTGTCTCATTGTGATGCACCACAAATACCCACTCGCTCTCGAGCTGACTGAGTCAATCAATTGGACGTTTGTTGAACCAGGCCCATAACGGCAGCCCTTTGAAAGTATGGACCTATGCAGATACGACTAGATACGTGAGAATGGTTTACACTCATTTGCTGAAGAATTGGGTGCTTTGATATCAAACGGGGCCAATCCCCATTTTGGAACCATCCCCGGTGCTGATGAGCTTTTCGATGTTTGGAGATTGCTCAGAACTGTATCGAAACATGACAACTCTTTTATTTCGGACTCAGCGCATGCTGCGCATGCTGAGATCTGTCACAGGTCTGCAGTTTGAAACATGATAAATGCGCAGGCATCCATTTCTAAGGCGCATCATGAGCTTTCCTAACCATTTTCAAGTTTTTCCAAAGCCAATTCACCTTTATCGTTTTTCCGATACTTTTTGAAGGTTGATGTGAATATCCGATGAATTGCGCATTCTACTTAGAAAGTCTCTTCTCATTGACTTCAGTCTGGAGATACCTTTTTTTTAACAAGCAATACACCATTCAATGCCGATGTGATGTGAACGGACAATTCAAGGACTTCGGGAATGGTATATGGTCAAATCACTATTCTTCTATCTTTTCTACGGCCTTCAAAACGTCCAAAATGCCCAGAGCATTGCCCAAATTTTCTCGAACAGGGACTACGGTCAGCTGTGTCAACGAGCGCGAATCCGCACATCTAAGGTGTCAGATTCATATTGCAGTTAATACATCTTAATACTCGTATCAACATATGAATAATTAGCAAACTCTACACCAAAGTCTCCAAAGAGCATGACTGGTTGCGGCCAGTGCGAAATGCAGAGCACAGCTGCTGTGAGACGTTTCATTCGTGCAAGAACCTCCTCTCGCTCTGGCAAGCACAATCCTCACAGTGTTGTTGAATTCACATCTATTTCATTTTTATTCCCAGAGTGCTTGACTGCATGGTCTCAATTCACTCTGATGGCCAAGACATTTTTGATACATTTTGAGCTTTGGCAGTGTCAAATGACCGAAATGCGCTTGAAAGGGGGGCTTTTGGCTGTGAGTTGTTGAAAGGCTCATTGCTCTTGTAGCTTCGCGCTCAGCGCTATGCGCCAAGCACATCACCGCGACAAAATGTTGGTGGGATCAGGGAGCGTGCAGTCACGATGGGATGGGTCATTCTTCGGTACCCCAAACATACGATATATATATATATATAATTATATAAAATATATATAGATAGTATATATATATATAAATAGTATATATAGATATAAGTATATATATAGTCTTAGTAATTGATGGTAAATATAGGCAATTGTAAATATTATACCGAAGATGCACAGAATTTCAAGGTGTCATGGTGGGACAGAAGAGGACACTTGCTTCTAGCCATCAAAGTGCATTGCCCATAACTAGGGTTGATTCATCTTTGCTTTTTGCATAGTCACAGTGGTGTGGAGGGCCACAGCAAACGCACCAGCTTGTAGATTTCTGCACAGATTTCAGTAGACTTTGGCATTGTTGTCCTACATGATATGGATTGGATTCGCTGTACTTCTCAGATGCTGCACTCCAAGTTTCGAAGCAGGGCATTGCTTTGAGTTGCAATAAAGCTTATTTGCAGAAGAAGTGTAATCAATTCAAACTTCATGAGTGCTACCTCGACAAAATTGGTTACAGTCATCTTCGAAGGATGTGAAACAAGACTGGTCGCATGAGGGAAAGCTTCTATATAGAAATGCCATGAAATGCCATAGTTTTGATTTCATGTAACTCTTGGGAGATGTGAAGATTCCAAGCTGCTGGAGGCGCCCTTCAATAGAAATCCCAAAGCCACCAGTTTCCCCTCGCATGCTGCTGACTTTTGCAGGTGGGGTCGCCATCTGTGTCTCTGACCAAAGCGCAGCAAGCCGTTGTGGACTTGGTTCTGTCACTTGGATGCAAAGATTGCCAGGGCCGCCGCTGGGTCATGCCACTCGACACGGGGTCACGCCACTAGCAGCACTAGTTTCGAACCGAGGCGTGGTCGCAGCGTTTTCCTCACAGGCTGGGGATCTGGTTGATATTTGAAAGAAGACTAAGATAGGCCTTGGACACCAAGCACTGCCTAAATCCTGCACAGATGGCGTTGATAGTGCTAGTGCTGTGTGGACTCTGTAGAAAAGTTTGCAGATTCCCATGCAGTCATTGCTTTGGTCAGTACATTGGAATATGTTATCCAATCCAATCTAACATTCCAATCCAATATAGTCAGAACTATGTGCTGGCACTTTGCAGGTGCTGCTGGTACAGGGTGTTGCCTGCCATGTGTTGCACAGGGATATCTGTCGTACTTCCATGACAGTTTTGACTGGCCAAAACTGGGTCATCAAATTCGAATGTGGAGGGTGGGTTTCAGGGACAGTCAGGGACGGTCCTCTTGCTGTGGCTTGGTGAATCCCAAAATAAAGCTGGGAAAATTGGGAAATGGATGTTCATCCCGGCAAAATAGGACATTGTGGATATTTCATGATATTTGTGGATTTAAACCTATCCCTATCCCCATGTCTTTTTGGGCCAGGAAATCGGTCGTACTCCAAGAACTCAACTGTCAAGCCAAGCGTCAAGTTGCCCTCACTGCTGCTACTGGCGTTGCGGTGCGCCGGAATCATTTGTCTTTTGTGACCGAACGTTGAGAATTGCGACCCACATTTACACTTCATTCCATCAACATGTCCTATATGTCGTGCACTTTTCAGTCCTGGTTTTGATGTTCAGCTACCTTGGTTTGATTGGCTGCATGGAGATGATATCACATGACTGTTCGCTCCAGAGGCGCTCCTGATTGGTGGAGAGACCACACATTCATGGGCTGGCTTGGGGCAGGCCGCAGAAAGATTGTTTTGAAGCGAGTTGCTGACTGATCTGTCAGATTCTGTCAGTCCCTTTCTTCATGGTACAAGTATTTGTTACAACTCTTGAAGTAAGTCTTGCATCTTGCGTTTATCTTAATTGTCTATTACGTCTACTACAAGGCCTTGCAAAATGTTACACTACTGTACACAGCAAGTGGTTCAAGCTGCGTTTTAAATGCTCTAGTACCCTACTCATACTGCTTTTCCGATCTTCTCCAAGCACCAACTTGATCCAAGCTAACTTTTTTGGCTCGCGCATTGGAGGCCAAGGGCACATCTGATGAATTGGTGGAACGTGTGAGAATGGTGCCTTGGTTTTGGAGAGTCGATGAGTTACTGGAACTAGTGTCTCTGATGGACCCTTTGCACATCAGCCATCATCAGCCTGGAATACGTGTCGGGAACCGTGCCATTGTCGGACCATGACAGATTTATTTTTGACGGGAGGGAGTAGCTGTGGAGGGTTTCAACTCTTCATCTTGAAGGATGCAGCTGCTTGCAATCGTTGGCTTGCAGCAAGACTTCTGGTCATCGATGAGGTCGTTCAAAGGATGTGAGTTTCAATGGGTCTCTGAATGAAATCCTGTGTCCATTTTCTGACTGCTTGATTCATGTTTCATAGGTCATGTTTGGGTTTATAATCCATAATCAAGATGTTTATACTTGTATCATGGTTTGTCATCAGCTGGCTTTGGGTCAACATTAAAGCTTCCTAAGCCATCATGTTTGACTGTTAAACTGCCCAACCTGGGTTCCACAAATTGGACCCAGAGTCCTCTTATCACTATTGAAGGTGCATTAACACAAATTTGACCCATTGCTGTATGAGTTTGAGACCATTCATATCCATCCAGAAACATTGATAACGAACATGCAAATATATCAAAATATCATCCATTCACATGACCACCGGTCACCCAATCCTGATTTGATCACCGCTATCCAGTGCAGGTCTCCATGATTTCAGCGAAACTGCTCGATGCCTTGGACCAGTGCGGCCGAGCGTGTCGCGGCTGCGCAGCGCCCTTTGGAAATCTGCCGCTGTTGCTATGTTGGAAACTCAGGGGATCTCAGCGGGGCAGCTAGGTTTTCATGGGGATGTAACATGATTCAACGTGATTCAACGTGATTTAACCATCTAACCTGGAAAGATAATGGGGATATATAACCGAGCTGATCTCAGGTGGTTGCTCTCCAGTATCCCTCCAGTAATTATGGCTGGGAAATCCCCAAACTAAATGAGCATTTGAATGGGGAAATCATATATTAATGGGAGATTTTCCATTGCCATGTTTGATTACCAGAGGGTAGCGATGGCAGGCACTTTCTAACCGGTAAACAAGGTTGATGAAAACCTCAGAGAATGCAATCCATGGGAAATAGGAAAAGTCGCGTGCTAACTTGGAATCTGTGAATCTGGAGTCTCAGCCTTTCTGCTATGAGGTGGGGATTTTCATCAACTTCCTCCAGTTTCTATGGATGGTTGGGCCTTCCAAGCCAAGGCAGGGGAGCTCGGGTGAGCTAGGTGGCGAACTGTTTGGGAGGTAGTTGAGCAGGTATCATATGACTGTATGTAAAAAAGAGGTAGGTTATGGTATGTTAATTGTTGTATGTATATAATTGTTGTGTATAATTCTATAATGTTTATGCAATCAATACGGTATTATATACATCATTATGCTATAGCTATATATATATATACATGGAAGTGTTCACACAAGAAGACTGAAAGCTGTTGAGAATTTTGAACTGACGTTTTTCACTCCACACCTCTCATCCATTCGATGTTTGCCTCTGCATGGATTGATTCAGAAACTTGCTGAAGGGTTCTTGAGACTTTCCGCGTGTGAAGCGCTT
>BGPT01001893.1:112244-123710 GCA_003297045.1 Symbiodinium sp. clade C Y103
CATTGCTCATTTGGCTGGCACAGGTCGCAGAGCCAGGACGTGGCCATTAGCACACGAGACACCTGACCGCTAAAAAATTGCACTGCAGCCGAGAAGTCTATATATATATATATATATATAGAGCGATATGTATCGTGTATAATCCACCAGTACTTCATTGATAGAAATCCTGGAAATGCTCCCCTTCCCAGGTTTGGAAGGAGGCCATCAGCTTTTCCCTGGAGCTGACGGAGCTTCTTCGTAGTGATCCACAAGAGCGGCAGCTGGCGCAAGCCCTGCAGGAGGTGCTCGACTTCCAGGATTGAGTGCGTATACAATATATATATATATATACATGTATATATATATATATATACATCAAAGTTTCTAGACTCAGAACTATGGTTGTAGGAATTTTCAACTTGTTCCGATGTTGTATTCCGTTGAATTCCGGCGACCAGCAAACAATGACCCCAGGTGCGATGTGGCCGCATCTCGGACGGATCGTGGCAGTTCCTGCAGTCTTTGGCAAAGAAGCCAAGGCAGATTGTTCAATTTGGGTTTGTCTGAAAATATGGTACCCCTATATCCATTGGTTTATCATCATTTTCCCATTAAAATAGCTAAAATTGGGGTATACCCCCAATTTTAAGACACACCTAAACCACGCCGCAGATTTGAGGAGATGGCACTCTGTATTCACTTCGCCTTGCATGCGTGTCAGCATTTGTAACAAGCCATGTCTTAAATAGTTCCTCATGTCCCCCGGCAATACACTCAAATCATCACAGGGTCAGAATTTCTGCAAAGAAAGCGCTGAACCTCCAAATCATCCCTGCACAAAGATTGTTTTCCAGCTAAAACTCACAATTGCAATTTTATTCATTCTTATTCAGTTTTGGACAACTCAAAAAGTATTTCTGAAAAAAAAAGTCGACCTTCACCTGCTGGACCAGGCCAAATGATCGATGCCCTGTGGTGGTGGTGCCCACCAACTGGCAGGCCGGCCATGGATTTACGGAAGGGGAATCTCGCAGGGCGTTATTTCAAGGACATCGTTGGGGTTTACCATGCTTTACCCATGATCAGTCTTGTTGAAGCTTGGCTGGGGATCATGTTCTTATCTCCTGAGGCTTCAGTAGCGAGTGCTGAGATACACTACATCGAGCATCGTTCACTTTTGCATCATGATGCTTGATGGGCACTTTTTAAGTTTCAAATATGATTAAAACATCCTTAAAATGCCATGCTTTTTGGCTTAAAATTGTGGAGTCCACAGGCGGATGAGATCAATGTGGCAGCACTCCGAGCCGCCATGGAGACAAGTGGAGAGGCCGCAGCAAAGGATAGTCCTGACAGAACTTCTCTGCATGCCACTGATGTTATCATACTCTTGGACTTCCAAGCTTCTAAAGGCTGCTTTTGCTCATTTTCAGCACTAAGATTGATGCACTAAGATGAGATGACGTGGTGATTATGATGTACGATGATGTACGCTTGATTGTTGCACTACTGTAGTTGGCAAAGCCGGTCAAGGTCATTATTCGTTCGAATCACGTCCTCATGATGGATTCTTAGGTTTTCACTGTTCAAGGGTACGCCATTCAAAATTTTGCTTCCAACGCTTCGCTGCAGATTCATCGTTATTCTGCACTACACGTAAGTGGTGCCATAAAAAAGGAGGCGGGATCCCTTAAAAGGAGAGATCCACGGCGGGGCTTTGTCGTTCGTTGCTCCCTGATGGTTTTCAGGTCTTGCTGCCAACCTATCGTGAAAGCTTCTACTCAGAAATCCTTTGATGTCTTTAATCTTCTCCTTCATACCTACACCAACTGCCATTTTTCAAGACACTACTGGTTCGTTGCTACAGGGGGTTATACTCCCATGAATTCATATTAATTGTGGATTAAGATTATAATCCTTTACAATCCTTTATGCGAATCCCTGAGCACCACAGCTACGATCTGGGTGATGTGCCAGGTGCCAGAAGAGCTTTCACTGTGCAAGGGCGCTGTGGTGGTTCTGACGACCAGCATCAGGTCCCCGGCGGAAAATCATGGGAACACAGCGGAAATCAGCGCAAAAATGGTGGAAAACACTAAACATACATGAAAATACCATGTGCGAGGGTATTTTCTTAGACCTGCCACACAACGGCGTCAGGAGACTAGTTGCAGCTCTAGCGGTGACTCGATTCGACTTTACCAGATTTTGCATTCGTTTATTTGCTCAATAAATTCATAGATCGTTGTTGCGTTTTTCAGCTGGTCCAGTTTCCTTATTGCGCAGGGTGGGACCACAAGGCGAGGTGAAATGGGCCAATGGCCTTCGTTCCTTGGCAAATTCAAGTTAATGTTCCAGGAACATTCTTGAACTTGAAAGAGCTGAACGTGGCTGAAGGTGTTTGCCAGATTTGTGTTGCTGCTTACAGAGGGTTGAATCGAAAGGAGGTGTGATGTCTTTGCTGGACGTCTCTGCTCTCAGGCTGTTGCGTCTCTGGCTTCGTGGAGCTGTTCGGCTCCTGAGTGAAATGTTTCTGGATTTCTTTGAGATCTGGCATTCTTTGGGAAATATGCCTATGTCGGCGGGGAATGTGCAGTGACCCGATATTCCAAGTGTGGGCATCAGATCATGTGAGAGGCTTTGGAGGACTCAATAACCAGCCGCAAACCCCCCAAATCTCAAATGCAGTGGCCATGACCTGAGGCCACGCAAAGTTTGGATGCTCAGAAGGGCTGCCATTCGGTCTGATCATATCGGATCAATGACATCATGATGTCAATGATGTCCAAAGGTTGCTGGACCATCGGCTTCTCCGGGAATCTGAGTTGGCAATCGAAAATTCTCGGAGGATCAAAATCGATCCATGGAAAATGGGGGAATGATCCCATGGCCTGGTAAGATTTGCCAGTGGGTGTCTGATGCGAGCGCCAACCAATGCCACTTCTCAGGTCTTTGACCATCGACATCCAGACTTTGAAGCTGTTCATGGTCACAGCCTTCGCCAATTTTTGCTGCGACATGGGGGCCTATTGCCAAAATTGCAGGCCCGTTGTACCAGTGGCAGATGTTCCCCAAGTCGTAGATTGTAGATTTGGTAGTTGTGTCGACATTCACTTCACTTCCAATGAATCTAGAGCAAGGTGCCGAGTTAACACTCGGAGACATGAATCAAATCGCTTCTGTTGCTATGCCATGGATTTGCTAGATGTCTGAGTCAGATTTAGATATTTTACGATATTTGATTCCTAATGTCAATGTCCTTTTCCACCAGGCTTTGCAAGACCCAAGCTCCGAGTACGTCCTGCACCCGGCCTCTTGGCCCTGAATGGTAGTTAATTTAATCTGCACAGAGCGATGGTAGTTGGCATGCTCAGAACTATTTCCAGGATGGACTTTTGAACAGAAGTGAAAACCTCATGAAAAAGTGAGTTGAGTGCTTTTCTGTGATATTTTGCAACATGTGCACAGCTATTTTACAACGGCATCAGGTGCACTTCTCAGACAGAAACTCTGGTGAAGGCACACCGGGGATGCAACATGCAGTGCGCAGTCGGCTGGGCTCCCACCAAGCCAAGACGTTTTGAGAGGTGATTTTTCACAGTCTTACATTGATTGCTATTGACACAGAAGCCTACTATTTGAGAGACACTATAATATACTCATAGACTCAGAGTGTCTCATAGATTCTCCTACATCTCATCGGGAGAATTCAGGAATTCTGTTTCAAGTTCAGACTTGCCACAACCTTGCCTGCTTTTGGGTGCACTTAGAGATTCTGATTTTTTTCCGCTTCTTTTTGAATGCTATGAAGTCGATTTGGGAAGATCTTCCAAAGCATATAATTAATATCGATTGTGAAGCTCACATATAGGACCAGCAACAAGAGGCAGCTTCGACAGTCCTCAAGCAGTCTTCAGACAGTCTTTGCGGACTGTCCAATGACTACGCAGAATTTATAGTTTGCGGATGTTTATGGCCAAGGGTGGCACAGTCTCGATTCTGTATGAGTCTTCGTAAATTTTCCCTTGATTCAGCTGCTTTTGTCTTTATTTACATACGAGTTGTGAAAATAAGCACTACTAAGACTAAGATAATTATGTTAAATACCAATGATGGTTCTTATTCCCATAGTCATTGCATATCATTTTTGCATCTGTTCAGCAGCACAAACAGGAAACAGCAGCAGCAAGAATCACGACCTAGCAACCTGGCCCCTGCCACCAAGCAGCTGACCAGGTCCTGGTGTGGTGCAGTTGCCTATTCGACTAGGCACGATGATAATGGCCTTTGCACCTCTGTTATGCTTTTCTGTATAGCGCAAGGATGACCCCCGAGCTTGTAGATTGTTGACTCTCAGTGCCTTCCATGACATGACGTTGCAAGCTTTCCTTGATTTAGCTCTCACTGATGTTCACGGTTGTATAATTTGAATTAATTTGATATTACGCAGTCCAAGAATCGCAATTCACACTTATTTACCTCTACCACTGTCCAGTGAAGTCTATTGCCCCCAAGATCCTTCTCCGCAACACACTCTCATCTATGACCCCTCGGCAGTTTGCTGAGCGCAGGCTGGGCAGTGACAGCACATCGCGCTCAGGGTGCTTCCATGGAGGGAGGAGCTGTTGCAGTTTTGCGGGGCCTCTTTTCACCTGGGCAGGCCAGTTGGCACAGATAATTATACACTGATTGCTTGAACATATTTGAAAAGGCTTAGAAGGATATGATGATGAGCAGACCTATGAGCCTGTGAGCTGGGGGGAAGCCCTAACAATTTTGAGAAGTCTTGTGGACCTGTGCGGATGCTCTTTGCAATCGATGACAGATATGATGATATAACAGTCATGCGCACTGATTCCCGTAAACAATCATCAGAATCCAACACAATCTGATGCGTCCCAGTGGTGCAACGGCCACAATATTTGCATGTCAGTGAATTGACGCCTTGGCAGGCGTATGTGGCATTGTCTCGCTGTCGTCGAGCCAAGGATCTTTGGATTGAAGGTACATATCAAGCACATTTCAAGCACTATTACCTGTGAGCGGCAAATGTTGTGCAGGGATGTGAGGAGTATTCGATGCTCTATGGCAAGCCTTGGATACATCCACAAAGATCTTTACGATTCTTCCATTGTGCCGGATTTGTTTCGCACATTTTAAAGGGCCACAAACTCCTGAGCCAGAGTATGTATTTCATGGTAGATCCTGGTAGCCCCAAGATTTTTGACAAAATCAGACCACCCATCAACCACACGCTGGGAATAGCCAGGCCTGCCGCATCGTGATGCAGATGGATGGGTAGCGGCCTTTGCACCAGAGGAGGAGGCCCCAATTTGGGCTGGTGGCTCCTGTAGTGGTTAGTAGATATTATGATATTCGTAGTAGATAGTAATGGGGTTATAATGATTATTAGTATATACTTGGGTAACAATGATTTATTAGATAGATGATAGATTTACATAGTTATATGAGTTATATTGAACTGGTTTTCTGGGGATCACATAATTTGAGGAGCAGACATCTTCATGAAATATGGCTTGGGGATGGGTCAAAACCTATGATTTTCCAATGCAAATGAGGGATGAACATACGTGAAGACCAGATTTTTTGATGGAGTACAGGGTTTTGATCAATAACAGATCGTAACAGATCAACGTTTCTGTAGTGTCAACGTCCGCAACCCTGGTGGATAAGTTGGACCATCCACTACCTTGCAAGGTTCAAGCCTTCTATCAAACCATGCGTGGCTTCTGATGAGCAAAGGACGGATTTGAACGGAATACTTGAAATTGACAGCTTTGAATTGAGGGACGAAGCTCAAATCTGGAGCAGAAAGTTTGCAGACAGACAGACTACAGGACTTTTTGGCGATGCTGGGGAAACCATTGCAATTGGGGAAATGCATTGGTATGGTCCTGGTGTCGCCCTCAGATTTTGTGCCCAGCTTGCATGCACTTTACTCAGCCAACCGAGAAACAAACCAACACAGAGAGAGAGAGAGAGAAAAAAGCCATTCAGTGTTGTTTTCGCTGCCGTTTTTGACCAGCAGACATCATGACCGAAACAGAAGATACAAGCTCACACAGAAGACAGTGTCACTGTGTGGATCTTTGAACACACTGGCGCTGAACAGGGGGAGTGGGACCGCTGAGAGCCGGCTGCATCCGCTAAGCCAAGAGCCCTTGTGGCCCAGCATTGTGAAGCTGTTGGGATCATGCTGTGCGCTTATTTGGAATGTTGTCCTGTACCTGTGCAACTATTATTGGTGGCAGAGCAGGTGGTGATATTTTCAACACCTTACATCAATCTTTGCTGACATAATGCCATTGGTGATTGTTTTACATTGGTACTTACATATGCTGTAAATTACTTGGCATTGGTGGAAAGGTACCCTCTACGTCATTCCCTTTGAACATTGCAAATTAATGCAACTCAATCCTGTATTCACGTGACTCCACTGGCGCTCAACCAATAGCAAAGGAAAGGAAACCATGCTTGCGGACTGGGTCCCTGTGTCATTTTGTTGCTGGCTTTGACATGGCTCTTCTGTGGAACGTGCAGTGAGCATTGGTCTGTACAGAAAGTACGTTAGGCTACCAGTAGGATTGGCCATGATGGCCAACAAAAAGGCCATGTTTATCAGTGCAGGTGCATGTGAGTAACTTGACTTGGAGTGCAGAACAAGGTGAAAGACATCGAGAAAAGGTCCACAGATGCAGCAATGGAGCGACCAATTGGAGTCTGGTGGTTGACGTATCCTCAGGCTCATGATGCTGACCTTCATAGTATGACAAGGAAGCTAGGGTCAAAAAAGGGTCATCCGTTTTTTTCCACTTCCCTAGCAGTAGGCAGAAAAAAAGTGTTTCCAGGGTGAAACAGTTTCCTCTTTTTGAGGCAAGTAATGACTTTAATCACATGGAGCAGGCTTATGACATTGTGAGCTTAGGGACCCTGCACGACTTTGTCATTTCTGAGTCTGAGCAACCATTATCATCTACTATCCTTGTGAAGATGCGGCGATCTCTTTGCATGCTTGAGTGCCGATAGACAGTCTCACAATCTGATTGGCCCAATGTGCAACAGCCACCAGGTGGGGACGGTTCTCTCAATAGACAGTTTATTCAATGACTTTATGTAGCTCAAAACCTGCATCGCGGAAGTCTTGTGCAAGGCCGGCCCGAGATCTGTGCAAGGAAAATGACAGAAGAGATACTGAAAACACCTTAAAACTGTACATGAAAACGGACAGACAAAGCAAAATCCAAAACGAACTGCGGTCGCACAAGACAAGGTTTGTGCAGGTTTGTAATGATCTCAATACACCCCATGTCTGGTCATGTTTTCGCACTTCGTTTGGAATGATCACAACAGACGCTTTGGCCGGCAGGCGTATGTGGCATTGTCTTGCTGTCGTCGAGTCAAAGATCTTTGGATTGAAGGCGCATATTACGTTTACAACAGGGCCACAAACTCCCGAGCCTCGCATCTGAGACCCGAACTGTATCCTTGAGTATCCCAAACACAACATGATACAGTGTTACCGTCAGTATCATCACATCACATTTCATCATCATATTTTTTCAATTTTCCATAATATCCCATACAAACGATCAATCCTTCTTTATCGCTTTGTAGCAACGCCAGGCCTACCGCCTATTGACGCAGATTGGTGATGTGAGCTTTTCCACCAGAGACCAGGCAAATTTGGGATGTGTGGATGGGAACACCGCTTGGAATTTTGCAGGGTTGTACTGTAGTATAATAACTAGATCTAACTGGTTCAATGGTTGCGTTTTGAGCCATTTTGATATTTTATTTCGATATATTTAGATCATGTTGCGGTGAGGGTTCCAATGAAAGGTCCAACATGCCAAGGTCGTCTAGTTTTGGACATATACACCAGGACAAACTTCACAAAGCAAGAGCCATGCCGTGTCATCATTTGTTGGTGCTGAGCTTTGGTCCAGGAGCATTGAATGACCAGGATGAGACCGCTACAGGCGGATTCGGTGCGGCAAAGCATGGGGTGTCATTGCGTCCTTTCCTGCCGAAGGTGAGGGGAAACGACTGCTTCACGCTTTGATCAAAGCAACCGTGTGTGTCTTGATTGTCTTGTGTGTTTCTGAACTATGATGCAGTGATTCAATCCTTTGACAGGAAGCGCATGCACAGAAGGGAAACACGATTTCCTCCAGTAGATTTCGAAAGGTTGGAATCAAAGACAGTGTCAGTTGCCTGGCACAGCTTCTGCCCGATGAAAGCCACTTCCTGCAGACAATTGGTTCGAAGCCTCCATGACATTGTTTTCAGGGATTCAGCAAGTATTGATCAATATTTCCGTAGCCGTACAAAGACTACTACACTTTGACATTCACGATCATACATGTGTTGACGCAGAGCGCCACCATGCAGCAACTAAGGGACAGGCATACTTCAACCATGGATCCCAGCATGATGCGCTTGTTTTTCCTCGCTTTACAGAAACTCTTGACAGAGCGGACGGCACTTACATCTTGGCGGTGGTGTCAGGCTGGTATTGGAAGCTGTGTTGGGGAGCGCCACAATTTTAGGATGACACCGATCAAGATGGGAAGTCTGGTAAGTCAAGACTTTGACGAAACCCTTCGTTTTGCTGACTGGGATGGCGATGGAAGCACCGATATCCTTCTTGGAGATGGGGGCTCGATCTTTTTCTTTCCGCATGATTACGGTGAATACAGTTCCAAGAGGTTTGAGTTGGTGACGCTTCGTGCCAGAGAGGGGCAATTGCAGAGTCGCTTTGAGGTGGTTGACTGGGATGGTCACTGGATCTGTCCATGGCCCTTTTGCATTTGTTCTTCAATGTGTTTTAATCATATTTAATTACCATTGATACGATTGGATACGATTGGTTGTTAAACGAAATTTCGAAGAGAAACTTCGAGTTGCGGATGAACTTGTAGTCTTCACTTCACATCATCTCAACGTCACATCATCTACGCTTCACATCATCTACGCTTCACATCATCAAGGTGAGTTTACGATACTGTTGCGCGTTGGTACTATTGTGTTTTCCTGCCTTGAGAAACTCAACGCAGTGGAACTGCTGCATCAAGGAGATTCACAACTAGCTTTGCGCGCTGGTGCTATGTTGTCTTGCACAGCGGAACTGTAGCATGAAGTGAGACTTGAGAGCTAGGATTTGCGCCAAATGTATCCAAATGTTGCCTTTTCATGCTTTTTCCCCACCTGTTAGGAGGCTCTCCAGATTTTGTGTCAGCTCCTCCGCCCGCTACTGCCCCAACACCTATTTCTTCCTCGCCTCCTCTCATGGTAAGCTTGCAGGCTCTCTCTCTCTCTCTCTCTGTCATGGCGGACCTGGTCAGATCGCTAGCTCGAGGATAGAAGGTGTTTGCAATCTGGTGGTTGCTCTGCACAATCGAATTGCTGCGTCACAAGGTGGCCTTTGAAGTGTCCACTGTGCGTGTGTTTCGGAATCTAGGTGTTTTGGTTGCTTTTGCGGAGTCGAATTGTTGCGTCAATGTTGCTGCTCAGTGATATTTCTCGAAATTTAGAATCTTTCGTGTTCATTTCGAATTCTCGTTGGTCAAGTTTAAGCGCTTCAGCAACTCACTTTTTCTGCTTTGGCCTGGGAGCTGAAATTGCTGTGTGCACGTTCGCTGCGGCTATGATGGTTTGCTATCCTGTAGCTGCCGTGCACAGCTAAACTGCTGCGTCAAAGTGACCTTTGATGTGTGTTTGTGCGCTGGTGCTTTTGTGTTTGCAATTTGGTGGTTGCTTTGCCATCTTTGCCTGTCGAATTGCTATGTCAAGGCGGCTTTTGATGCGTGTTTCAGGTGTAAACCCACAGAAAGAGATGTCAACAGAAAAGGCATGTGAAAGAAGCAGAAGTCAAAGGATACGTTTGCCAAGAGAACGGCATTTCAAGAGCATTGGATGTCAAGAAAAAGGCATGCCAAAAGAACCAGATCTCAAGAAAAGGCATGTCAAGAGAAGGAGATGTCAAGAAACGAAAAAGAGATGCCAAGAGAAAAGTATGTCAAAAGAAAAAATGCCAGGAGAAAAGGATATCAAATGACACTGTGATGGCCACCGCAAGTGAGTGGTCGCATTGACAAATTAAGATTTTCTGACTGAGAACACGCTGCGCGCCTTGGCTTTGAAATGCCACCTCATCTCCTATTGGCAAAACCCTTTCCGTAGTCCTGTAGTACACTGTAGGAGCACATGTTCCTATCAGAAACTTCCACCACCCGCCTTGTGCGGGCTCTACTTGTAGTCTCGGCAAAGCAGTGTTTAGTCTCAATCAATCATGCTGCAGCCTAGGTGACAAGAATCNGAAACTTCCACCACCCGCCTTGTGCGGGCTCTACTTGTAGTCTCGGCAAAGCAGTGTTTAGTCTCAATCAATCATGCTGCAGCCTAGGTGACAAGAATCTGGACTTGTTGCTGTGCACCATGGTTGAAGATTTGATAACAGTGAGCTTGCTGAATCGATCCTTCCTCCTCCCAATGAAAAACATCTCNTGACAAGAATCTGGACTTGTTGCTGTGCACCATGGTTGAAGATTTGATAACAGTGAGCTTGCTGAATCGATCCTTCCTCCTCCCAATGAAAAACATCTCGGAGTTCCCTGAAGTGATTCTGGTGACCAATGGATCTTCGTGCGACATGTTGGCCAGGGACTTTGACGAGGACGGTGATGTGGATCTGATTCTTGGCCATGATAGAAGGGAACCGGCATATTCAAGGTACTTTGAGCGCATCTCTGCCTCCGATGTGGTGGAGCGCACGGGAGATGACAATCCATTGAACATGTTCAACGGCACGGTGCAACTGATTGCTGATGTAGATGGTGACGGGCGTTTGGAGATCGTTTTAGGTCAGAAAAGGAACGCAATAGGAACAAATTACCTCCGACTCTTCCAACGTGCTGCTGATGGTAGCCTCGTGGAGGCGCAAGAAAATCCATTCAGAAGGCTTCCACCCCCTGAGGATTCTGGAGGTTGGTCAGTGCGATGCCAAGTTCATGTGGCTGACTGGAATTCACATGGGCTGCCAGACATTTTTTTGGTGTTGAGGTGGAAAGGGTTAGGGGCGTTCATGTTATACCTGCAGCATGTTCTGGAGCTAGGCATGACGCTCGATTCACATGCCTACGAGGACATTGACGTAGGTCCCCAAGGCCAGGAGATTAGTGTAGACTGGAACGGGGATGACTTGGAAGATGTCGTCGTTCTGCGTGAAGTGAAGCAGGGCCAGGCTAAGTCAAAGCAATTGCATTTGTACCAGCATTCAGGTGAGAGATTGCAAGAAGTGCTTGGTGTTTTCGAGAATGTCACAGGCAGCCTGCCTGGAGAGGGCCTTGCTGCGGCTGCTGCTATCGGCGACCAAATCACAGCCTCCAAGAGGCGGTCGCGGGCTGCTAGTGTTTTATTTAAAACAGTAACAGTGCGAATTGTGAAAGAATGCAAAAAAGAAGA